>ML986683.1:56127-180339 GCA_010094045.1 Lojkania enalia
GGGTAGAATCGTGCGAGAAGGCTACTGAGCTGACCGAACCGCTATGGTCCTCGAGCGTCGACAGGCAGGCGCTCCACTCGTCTCTCATAGCCGGTAGTACTATGATCCATCTCGGTTCCTCATGTCTAAAAAGGCCTCTTATTAGGCTGCGGGTTGGACTAAATAGGAGTGCAGACGCATATGCCTGAAGCGGACTATTCTCAATTGCTAACTTGTAGGACATGACAAATCGGTATGCATCATGAACAAGTCTAGTGAATGAAGTTGCGCCTCCTCTTTCCTATCATTCGTTAGCATAAAAACAACCTAACTAGGTTACTTGCCGCGGACATACCTGAACTAGCGATTGTAATTTCGCCATTGAGACTACGCCTTTCGGCATACTTTTACAAAGACTTAGTGCTTCTAGCCAGTAAAGATACTTCTCCCTAATGAATATATCAACAAGGCCTCCATCTTGCAGATGTTCTGCATAGCTTGGTAAAGACACAGAATTTGAGTCGCAAAGATGGTCGACCCAGTAGATACACAAGTAGCGCGATGATGCGAATAGATCCGAATCTTTTGAGTTATACATGTTTCGCTGCAGGGTTCTAGAAATTATTTTGAGTGACCTAGTAAAGATGGCGTGATGAATATCCTCCCTTCCGGATGGGAACACTTCTTCAGCTGCCTGTTCGAGGAGGAAGTCTTTGGCCGATTGATGCACAAAGTATATGGTGTCTGCTCGCAGGATGAGGAACGAGCCACAGAGGCCGATAATCTCGCGCAACTCCTTGTCGTTATCTATTCCTCCTAGCTGGTCAACAAGGGCCACGAGCTCCTTCAGAGTGATTGGCTGATACACGAGCGTGATCGACGCTAACACCTGCTTACAGAGTTCAGCATCATCCGACTTGCTAATCTGCTGCATCATCCGCCTATATAGAGGGTCCAGCCCACACGGAAATGAATTGAGATTCTTGAACAAGTTACGTTTCGCCGTCGTTTCGAGGGTTTGACACACCAGCGCTACCCAGAGAAAGGTGTCGTTCGCATTTAACGCCAGATACTCTCGCACAGAGTCCCGGGTTCGCTCGTCGTACTTCTTCTGCTGCGCCAGCTGCAACACCTTTTGCTTAATGAAGGTCTGGACGGCCGTCGACACAGACTCTGCATTTAGCTCGAGGCTTAGCCTTACCTTGTGGCCTGCCCGCTCTAGTTGTTCTTCAATGTCCGGCCAGTTGCGGCTTGAGACAATCCACTTGACACGGGGAGACATAGATGAATGCTTTGCGATAAAGTTGAGCAGCTTTGGCAAGCCGGTAATGCACTCATCTAGCGCGTCGATGATTAGATATGTAGCGTTCAAGCTTCGGTCACGAAGCATGTCCGTGAAGATCTCAGTCAGAGCAACCCAAGCATTCGCATCTTCGAACATAGTTTTGCCTACATAATCGTACTTCTTCCGAACGTGCGAGACAAGTGACGGTTGCTGGCTGACGAGTAAGAACAACAGCCCTCGCAGCACGGCAGTTGCAGTGTTTATGCGCGAGTCAGTAGCCTGGCAGAAGAAGTAGGACACTAGGCCCGTCTTAGCCCTCGACTTCTGTAGCTCGTTAATAATACCACAGAGTAGCATCGTCTTGCCCTTGCCGGGATCACCTTTAATCCACAGCAGCTGGCTCTGCGGGTCGTTGTGCCATTGCTGGAAGTGGTTGTTGTTAAGAACCCAGTGGTACGAGTCTTTGATCAGGCCGCCCTTGGTATATTCAATGCGCTTCTTGTCATCACGCGGATCCGTGATGTGTATATCTTGAATGCATCTTTCTAGCTTATGGATCTCGTCCATGAGGCGTCTAAACGCGCCCTCTGCGCCTTCGCCATACATAGGCGCTAGGTCGACGCCAAATATTCCTAGCAGCGAGTAGGCTCCATCTTCATCGCGTGTCGTCTTTCGATGTTCCCTCCACCGGAACCGCTCGTTGACGCTGAACTGAGAAAGTGGGGCTCCATCAAGCACTACATGTGGAATGTTTGTAATTTTGTTGATCTGTGACTTTAATGATATCTTGTCACCAAGTTTGCGCTGTTCACGAGAAAAGAACTCTACCGTGCGTGGGGCAAGAAGTTCTTGGAGCGTCCAGCCTCGAGTGAACCACCTGCTTTTCCGGAACTCTGATTCCCATAGAAGCGGGTTCGTTTCTCCGCTAGTTTCCAGATAGGAGCTAGAGACGTCTGACAAGTAGACGTAGCATCGCGCTGCGTTGTGGTACCAGCGAAACATAGATCGGATAGCGTGAGAAAATTCAGCCTTGTCCGCTTTATCGATGCAACACGTGTCGATCCAGAAGTATTGCAAGCCATCCCGCTGTACTTGCTGTCCGCAGAAACGAATCTTTTCATAGCCAGGCTTGTCCTTGCTAGCGTTGCCCTTAAGGTCTTCGAAAGTCACCTCATCCGCATCCGCTCCCCACGTATGAGAAAGTATTGCATAGGATGGTATTGTGTCCGGGTCGTCCAAATAGTCGGTGATACTGAGCTCGCCATCTTTAAGGTATGTCAGAAGACGCATCTTTTCGTTTAGATGTGTAGTGAGCCCATGCGGGAGGTACGAGGTAGAGGCTCAGCGTGGCAGCCTAGGTCGGGAAAAGGCGCAGCAACTACCATGTCTGTAGAGATCAGCAAAAAGGAAAGCGGATAGAAAGGATATCCTGCACCTGTGTAATCGCATCGGAGCGTAATTCGCAATAATATTGCGAGCTAAGGCTGGCATTCTTTACCTGTTCTTGGTTCAGGAAGGGTGCCCGGTTTGGCTTTTCGCGCGGGGCTATTACAACTGATTGCATAACCCTGAGGGTGAGAAGCTACCGACTCTAGCATACATCGACTAGTCCATATTGCGGAGAGATCTAAGCTACAACATTCACATAGGGCTACGAAAGATGTAGATTTCAGGTGTTAGGAAACCATTAGGAAAACTCAGGCTAGAGCACTAGTCATGGTACCGCGCCATAGCACCGCGAAGCTAGCGCTAAGTGCGAGGAGCCTGCACGGCCATGGAATATGATTGTCGCACGTTAGCTTAGTTAGTAGTTCCTTTTAATTAGAGGTACCAACTTACATGGCGACCTTGCATAAATGCTCGCACCACGCCCGACATAAGGCTAATAGTGACCTCCCAGCACTGCAGTAAAGACTACGAGCTTAGATGTAGCGCTTCTTTAGGTTTTAAATGTAGAAGGAGCTTGATGTTAGCGCCGTGGTGCGAGAAGTCTGTTTCGTGATCAGTAGAGGCCTTCTGTAAATTAGGCGCGGCGGCAACGATGCAATGGTAATTTTCTATGACGATATCTGCATGTTCAACATTACCTATTGCATATAACTATAACAAATTACAGCATATATCGAAGCATGCGCAGAGTCATAGTCGCTTGAAGTCAAGGTACCCTTCAGATCTTCCTTCACAGGTGGTTTTCTGGCACGCATGGATGGACAACATATTTGTTAGTGCAGTATCGTGGTAGTAGTAACGCAGAGCACGATGTTCTAGCTAGCATCGTCCTTGAAAAAGATAGATTTGTATGAAGGTGATCTCTTTTATGATGTCCATTATGAAAGGGCTTATACGTGTGACGTTATTACAATGGCACAAGTATTATGACAAATATAGGTATTTTAAGAATCGCGGGCACAGTAGTTGGCCACGCCCTTAAGAAATGGCAACTTTAGGAAATGGTTAACATCGCGCTCGTCACGCTCTAAGGCTCTCTATAAAGTTGCATGTATGCATAGAGGACACAAGCCATAGTACGAAATTATAGTTCGCGGTGATAGGTTCTGAACAAAGCAGCGCCAGCACGACCATGCATAGATATATAGCACTTGTACGCCATTTCGGTCAAATAGGAAGCATTAAACGTAGTCTTAAAAAGCGAAGCAAATCGCAGGTACTGCTAGCCGTAAAAGGGAAACGCCATAAAAATCAAGTTTTAGCTTAACAACTAGGCGGAAAAAGGAAGGCAGATGAGAAGATAATCGAGATAAGCAATGTATGATGCTCAGTGACGCCTGCTGCTCTTGGTTCCGTGACGACTCGGCTTCTCCTTCTCGGCTCGGTGTGAGCGGTGCGTATCGTTTCCTGGGAGGCCCATTTCCTCGTCTGGAACCCGGTCGCGACGACCAGAGTATGCGCGCATTGGTTGTGGAACGCTGTCGTAGTCGTTATTCAATGTGTTTCTATGTTCATAATCCTCGTCTGAGAAGTCCTCGTAGACGGTAGCAGGACGTGGTCGGCGCTCGCTGGGGACGTCTTTCTCGGCATCGATGAGTTGTTGAGGCTTATACTTCTTATCGAGGTGCTCCTCGAAAACGCGGACGTTCTTGGAATTGCACTTGTAGGCCGCATCGGCGAGGTCACCGATGAATGGAACCAAGCCGACGAGGAAATCGAGCGCCATGTTGATGAGCATGTGGAGTATGATCCAGAAAGGGAGACCTCCATCGCACTTGGACATGCGCCTGATGAGGTTGAGGGAGAGTAGAGCGTCGACGCCGTCCCCGATGGCAGGGACAAGGCCAATGACAGATGACCATCCGAAGCGGAAGCCCAGGAAATTGAAGAGGCAGAAGTCCAGGCGGTACGCCGTCTTGCGGGCGCGGGCCAGAATGTCAGCGTCTTCAGAGGGGATATACGCGGGAACTTGCTTCTTGACTTTCTTGAACTTGTTGGGCTTGGTGGGATGCGGGATCATCTCATAGTAGGGGTCCTGGGGGAGCTGTTAGCTGGCTTGCACAATCGGATTAAGATCGATGGTGTGACTTACATATCGCGACTCGACCTTTTTGTTCTTGTACTTGTCCTGGTCCTGTGACAGCAGCTTCTTGGAAGCATACTTGGCTGCATATTTGGCTACGGCACCGCTCATGATGGCCGTCTAATAGAGTTTATTGGAAGCGTGAAGAGACTGCGAAGATACTACGTAGGTGCGAAACGGAGGGTATGAACAGATGGTTTGAAGGCAAGGGAGTATTCAAAGCTGCCTTTATATGGCTTTGAGGTAGACAATGGTCCTTTGTCGCATTCAGTATCGTGTGCTTCCGAATTGGGTAGGGCGCAAGATGGTTGGCCGGCGGGAGATGTCCGCAAAAATTCTGAAACGGGCGCGTCGCCGCCTATGAATAGCGGACGAGTAGAGTCGCGAAAGGGCAAGGCTGTGAATGAAAGCAGAGGTAGTGAAAGGAACGCTGGATTTGAGTCACGGAGCGACTTATTATTCACTGCGCGGTCGTGCGTGTGCGCTTGAGGTCAATAGTTGTGTCATGCCCTTTCCCTCTCTTTCCCTGATTTCGCGTCGAGACGTCATCCCTTCCTACTCCAGATCCGCTTGGCAGGAGCACAGCCGCGCCGGCGCGCCACACCGATTACCACTGTCGTGCGCCACACTTGCACCACCACACCTGTGGCTGCGCCGTCGCTTTCGCCGTGCCCAACCACGACAACTCACGGCCAAACCCGCCCCAAACCTTCACCTCCTCCCACCGTATCCCCCCAACAAACACGTGAATTTCCGCTTCCATTCTTTGCGCGGCTGTGCATTAGTACTCACCACTCACCTACATCCTGACATTCCAGGCCCTCCGGCAGTTAGCCTGCGCTGCTGACCAGCCGACCGACGCGACACTAATACGTCTGCTGAACTCCGCAAGCTCTTCCCGGTGGCTTCGGCATGCTGCAAGACACCGGCCAGCATGACAGAGAAGACCATGCAGCTAGTTGATTGGCTGGACGACCTATGCGTCCGCTTTATTATCAATCTACCACACGAAGAGCTTCAGTCCGTCGAGCGCATCTGCTTTCAGATCGAGGAGGCACAATGGTTCTACGAAGATTTCCTCCGCCCACTGGACCCTAGCCTGCCATCCATGAACCTGCGCCGCTTCTCCATGCTCATGTTCCAGCATTGCCCACTGTCGTCTGGCTACTCGGAGCTGCTACACACCCAGGCCTACGAAAACTTCCTAGCCTACAAGACTCGCGTGCCCGTGCGAGGTGCTATTATGCTGAACCACGACATGACCCAAGCCGTGCTGGTCAAGGGCTGGAAGAAAGGTGCAAAATGGAGCTTCCCGCGCGGCAAGATCAACAAGGATGAGGCTGACTTGGACTGCGCCGTGCGCGAGGTCTACGAGGAGACGGGCTACGACTTGAAGGCTGCCGGGTTGGTTAGACCGGAGGAGCAGATGAAGAAGATTGCAGTCTCGATGCGCGAGCAGAACATGCTTTTATATGTCTTTAGGGGCGTGCCCATGGACACACGCTTTGAGCCGCGCACGCGCAAGGAAATCTCTGTAAGCCGGGAAATCCCAATTGCAGTGGGGGGCGATGCTAATCGTTGAGCAGAAAATCTCCTGGTATAAGCTCACCGATCTCCCCACCGTCAAGAAGAAACATCACACCCAGCAGGGCACCGGCGCAGACTTGATCAAGGAAAACAGCTTCTACATGGTTGCACCATTCTTGGCACCACTAAAGTCTTGGATCAAGCAGCAGCACAAGCTGGACAAGCAGTTGGCAAAGGCTGGCGGACACTTAGCAGGCCCTACGCCTACCGCCCAGACTGAGTTGGAGGACATTACTGCCGACGAAGAGCTGCACGGAGAAAACACTGCGGAAGAGAGAGTTATTCCTGACACGCAGGCTACTGATGGAAATTTTGCTGAGCTTGTAGCTGGACTTAGGAGAAGCCATCGCGCAAGCGATGCCCTGCCTGAGGTTACAGCCCAAGAGGAGACACAACAAGTATTCGATGCTGCTGCAGAGCTCAAGAGACTCCTCAGTGTCGGCGCCAGCTTTTCATTGCCAAGTCCTCCCGTGGAGGCTCCTGCTACCATTCAAACCCCAGGAAAAAACCCGCTACTAGCAATGCTTCATGCCAGTAATAAACCTCCAGCAGCGCCGCTACCCCCTAGGACGCCATATGATCAAATTATACAGCCTCCGCCTCTTCCCCACAGCCCGCATGGCCAGCATCATCCTCGCCCGCCCCATCTAGAACACTTGCCTCCTCCACCTTTTCAATTCCAGACCCAAAAATCAGTACCCTTCCGTAACCCACCGTACCCGAATACGCCACAGCTTGCCCCTAATGAAATCCCGTCGTTTCCCCTCAATTTCATGCCTCTGCCGCCGCGACACGACCCTCAATTCTCTTCCTCTCACGCGCCGAACATCCAGCAAGCATTCAGTCAGCAAGCCCCGCGACCGTACCAGCGTACTGGGGATCCTCAATTTGCGCAGCCAACACAGTTTCCGGGGCTCCACGGTCCTGCAATACCGCCTGCCTCGAAGCTGCCGGCTCCAAAGCTAAACGCACATGCTATAAGTCTGCTTAATACATTCAAGAGTCAAAAGAAACCTACGCTACCACACCAGCAACCCCAAAACTCACAAAAACCTCCACCAACCCGGCAGCCGCCAGCATTACAGAGGGACTTGAATTCATTCATTTTGCCTTCTAGCCTTCCAAACGCTCATCCATATGCGCCAAGCCCTCCCGCCCTCAATTCACCCCCACAGGCCTCAATCATCCAGCCTGCACAGCCGAAGCCTAGAAGTGCGCAACAAGAAAATCTGCTCAATCTTCTTAGGTCTCCGTCTGTACCTATAGCAACACCGCCGCCCCCAGCGCTTTGGGCAGAGCCTGTGGAACTTTCGGCTCATCCTACCCCCGGTCAGCCGAAGCTACAAATGGCGTCCCAAGAAGCGAGTTTCCCCAAACCAGACCTAAGCATTAAGCCGAATTTACTAGAAGCCTTTGATCTTCATTCGAAAAAATCGGACTTGACGTCCGCCACCATCACTAGACCTCTCAATGCGCCGGATTTTGAGACTGTTAAAAAGAATTCGCACCACGATTTGAGTAGCCATTCTCGTGGTCCTTCGCCCGCTGGTCGTAAAAGCGCGGAACAGAGGCCATTCATGCCAACTCAGATCCTTAAAAGAGAGAAGACACCTTCACAAGGACCAAGGCGAGAGAAGACGCCACTTAATACCAACCCGGGCTTTAAGCAAACCACGAGTCCACAGACGACCTCGACAGTAACCACTCCTCAAGCGACAACATTCAAGCCAACCATCCTTCGGCGTCCACAACAGAATGCGTCTTCTGATCCTACACTAGCACCAACGCCTCCCGTCCAAGTTCCACCAAGTGACTACTATCATTCCACTTCACCTCAGGCATCAGTGCCGCCACCCTTTCCTCCAGCTCAACCAGCTTTTGACCGCCGAGAGACGCTACCTGCTGATCAAAAGACTGCTCTCCTCTCCCTCTTCGGCAAGCCCTCACAGTTGGCTAAATCTCCAATTCAATCCCCGGCCTCGCCCCTCCCAGATCGACCTCTACACAATCCACCATCAGGCCTCCCATCCCTCCCATCGCACTCTCCACTCCCCAAATCACCGCTACCCCCTGCGCGAAGTCCACAACCCCCAACGCCCAAGAGCATCATCTCGGGGGTTATCAGCCCGATAAGCCCATTGCCAGACAAAGGGAGCCAGACGGGGAGCCCAGCGCATTTGGCGAGCCGGAGCAGGATCTCTAGCATTGGCGAGTCGGTGGGTCCCAGCGTGGTGATCCCTCAAAACGCGATTCCGACGTCGCATCCAAGGAATGTGGAGGAGGGTTACGAGAGCGTGGGGTCTGCGGCTAGTGCTACGGGAGAGATATTGGGCGAGAAGACGAGGGGTAGGGCGATTAGGGAGAGTAGGAGTCCGGTTGATAAGGGGTTTTTGATGGGGTTTTTGGAGGATGTAGCGAGGAGGGGGAGATGAGACGAGTCCGAGATGCGACTGTGCAGGTATGAAAAAAAAAAAAAATTTTTTTTTTTTTTTTTTAGGTAGTTTTGTGGTGCTTTTCAGGTAGGTAGGTAGGTTGGGTTGGGTTGGACGGGTTCGTGGGGTCTGATGAGGTTGTAAGAGTAGTTGGGAGTATGTGTACGTTTAGTTTGCGTTGGAGTTCGATGGGTTATATGGTTCCGGGATCCTGGCTTTCGGGTCTAAGCAAGGGCGTTGTGGAAAAGCTGGTTTTATAAGAAGGCGAAGCAAAGTTTCTGGAATGGCTCTTGTGTGGGTTAGAAAATGGAATATGGATTATGTGGATGACGACAAACTATATTCACGTATAGACGTTTGTGATGTGCAGCTAGCGGTCTTGTGCGAAAGTGCTGGGGATTGAAAGGCAGGCGATATATAGAGATTTGAGTAATTGGGAGAGTGGATGGGTTTTGCGGGATATGGCGAGGGTTTTTATTATGCTGGGAGAAGGTGAGGGAGCGAGGGAATTGTAAGATGTGCACGCATGTGAGTTTGCCTGGCTTCATGATATTAGAAAATTGCCCTACTAACTGGCGTGTCTGCGACCTTTGGAAGATATGAAAATGCTATACAGGTACTGATAGTTATACCCCTCTAGTTTTTTTGAATGATTAAAGTTAGGAATTAATGTTCATGATAATGTGTTAACGCTATATCTCAGAGCTAGATAACCGGCCTGGTGCTCCTAATGATATATTTGTTCTGTGCTCAGGATGCTACATTCTATTTTCTCGCCACGTCTATCACATACTCAAGGCAAGACAGCCAGGCGGGATGTGCCGCTATCTTCTCCCGGTTTTCTAGCATCGCTGTAATAGCGGTGAATGCTTTGGATGTAGCGGTTGTCGTATTCTCGACTATCCCCTTCTAGTAATGATCTGATATCACAGTCCCATCGCCGACTTGAAGTCTCCCTCACCGATTGTCCAGTATCTTGGTCTGCATTGTGTCAATATGCTCATCTGCTCATCTCTATTGAATGGCTCGGACCGCCGCTTGAACCGTCGACTGTCTCGCACTACTATCATCCAGCGTTCGCAACGCGCTCTCGATTAAGGGGTATAGTCAGTCTCAATCTTGGTATGAAGCTCCATGGTCGTACGTCCGGCCGGCCCGCGTACTGTCGTGATGACAGGGTTTCTGGAATCGCAGGGGGGGAAGAAATGGCGGGGTGGGGTTGACCGGCATGGCCACGTCAGAGCTGCAGATACGAGACCCCACCTTCCATATGCGTACGAGGACATGGTTTGCGGACACCCACGGGTGACAGTAGCTCGATCATTGGCTTTTTTAACTTGGTATTTCGTACGATAAGGGGGGCTTGACAAGTGTTTGTTTAGTCCTGGGGCTGGAATCTGACTTCGGATTTCCGAGCTTCACCTCAGTGTTTTCCTGTCTGCAGCTCTTTCTTGTTTCTCACCTTCCAAATGGCTTGGTTTCGTTGGGCTAGGCGTCCATGCTCTCGATAGACCAGATAATTATCTGATTGTAGTGAGAGTGATCCGCTCATCGTTCCCTGAGCAAGAGTGCTCCCTTCCAACATCCGGAATATGCGAGCGAAATATGGAGATATGCCCCCATTCTTAAATCTCTAACGGATGCAATGCCGACTAGGCTCTGGAATTATTCTTCTTTGGGCTCCCATAATTGGTCTTTGGGTGGAATGAGTATCGGCAACCTTACTGGGCAATATCGGTTTTATTGACGTGTTTGTAGAATGCGTCACTCTTATTCATAGCTCAAGTAATACTCGATGTCGAGTAGAAAAGAAAGGACTTTTTTAACAGGAGACGAGCATATATAGTGGATAGCAGAAAACAAATACGTGTAAACAGCTCATATCCAGCCTTGCCAGCTGCTCGAGAAGTTAAGCATGGCCGAACATTTGTTGAATTTTACTGTATATATTTAATTCAACATTTGGAATTCTAGTTGTTTTTGGACCCTCGGAAAGTAACTAGTAGAGAATGTGCTATGTCATGTTTCGTAAGTGCTGTTGCGCTGCGCGTACGATTCTGTTACGTGTGAGAACGAGGTCCGTTTAGGTCCGGAAACGTGCTTCTACATACGATAGTTTTATGATATAAGCTGATAGTAAACAAATGACATAGGAGTACTCCCAGAATTCCCATTGGCCATCTATAGCGTTAACGAATACAAAGGTTGGCAGTACTTATGTGCTGATGTGAACCAGTCCAGTTGTACGAAAGGGTACCACTGTAAGCCGACGTAGTTGCAAACATTTATTGAACAACACTATTCTTTAAATTGGGTTGCTGATTAGATAATGGATCACAATTATATCCTTTTTAAGGTAGGACCACTGTTTATCTGGCGCTTCATTAATGGGGTGTAAATAGCTCTTCAAGATATACTCCCTCCAAGACTTATTTATGGTCAATATTTTGCTACTTATAACGCCAAATTCAGTACCCACGGCATCCTGTATGCCATTCAGGCTGGTTCTCCATTCCACACGATCAGTCTAGTCAGCATCTTATTTAAAGTTGTACGGACGTAATCTATCCCGCCAAGCTCACCCTAGATCCAATAATCTCCAGGATGTCTCTGCGGTTTACGTCAGCGCTAAATATTTTCCAAGATGTCTACAAACAAGTCGTTAATTATGTTGTAGGCGGTGGTACTACCGGCCTCCTTGTGGCAAACCATTTATCAGAGGATCCGAACATCTCCGCGGCGGTAGTCGAGGCGGGGAGCGATGCCGGCAAGGATCCGAAAGTGGCAACTTCCGGATTATGGAGAGCTCTCCTTGGATCAGGGCATAGTTGGTCATTTGGTACAATGCCTCAGGCACGAGGCTAGTCATACCTCTATATTTTTTTTTTTAGCTTCAATTGGGTAGTTCCTAATTAGTACACCGAAGGAATTGAATGATAAGTGCATTGGAGTCTACCAGGGCAAGTCGATGGGAGGCTCAAGCGGCATAAATATCCAAATGGTCGTCCCATTCTCAGCTTCCAATTTAGGTTGGTGGGGAATATTGGGGAGCCTGGGTAGAATTTGGCGACCTAGTTCATTTGCCTCAAGAAACTATGTACTATGACTCTTCCGGCTTAGAAGTAGTCCTGCATCTAGATTCTTCATAGGCCAACATATTGAGGGAAAATTGTAGTAGTCTAGTAAAAGATTCTTGTATAGGTGTAAAACAGGGCCCTGTTGGCAAAGCTTGAGTTGAAACATACGGGAGCCTTAGATATCCACTAAGCGCAAGCCCTCTTCACTGGCCATTCTCCAGGAGCGTATAATGCAGCGCCAACTATTGATACCGACACCAAGACCAGGAGCTACGCGCATTCTGCCTAGTTTCTTGCAGCTGCAGCCAGGCCCAACCTCCCAGTTTTGTCCAAAACCGGAACACAAATTATTCTTCATGCAAAAAAAGAAATAATAATTTTCACGGAATTCTTTAACTCGGTAAAGATTCTAAAGCTATTCGGGACCGGGGATCCCGAAATTCTTCAAACCAAAGGCATCGATGTTAAGGTGGCTAGTCCGTACGTTGGCAGTAACCTTCAAGACCATGGTCTTGGTGGAATAAGGTTTGAAGCTGCAGATGGTGTGCCTACTATAATTAACCTAATTCGGATAAATCTAGAAGCACTGCAAACTGCGATAAACTTGTACGAATTTCTTAAAACCAGCCCCTTTGCCACGCCGGCGATTACATCGGTGGCATATCTACCGGTAGTTAGCTTCATCGAGAATTCTGGTGAGGAAATGGAATTAAAACCGCCCTTTGCAACCTCGAAAATGCGTATCTGCTGGATGATGCGTACTGCAAGCTTCTTAATACGCTACTCCGAAATAAGAACGAAGGAATTGCGCAATATATGGTTTCTGGTGGCACAGTCTGCCTTCGCGAAAAAGATGCCACAATTAGCATGGGTGCAGACCCTCAACCCGGAAACTTCATCACTTTCGTCTCGGCTGTATCGCATCCCCTCTCCACAGAGTCTTCTCATATCCCTCCCGATGATGCCACTGCGCCACCCACGATTGACCATCAATATCCCTAAATCTAGCAGACCTCGAGTTTCGCGAAAGAAAAACCCGCTATATTGAGACAATCGCGGCAACAGAGCCTTTCGCATCGTTACTCAAGCCCGGCGGTAAACGAAATCATTTTGCAGCGTTTCTGAATAGAGACTTGGAGAAGGCGAAGGGATGGGTGAGAATCGCATCAGCAAGCAATTATTATTCTTTGTGGGCCCTATACGATGGTTCCGCAGGAAAAACAGGACATCGTTGACGAAAATCTAAACGTGTATAGGGTAAACGGGTTGAGGGTCGTTAATTCAGGTATCTTTCCGCTAATTTCGCAGAGCAATCTAATAAGTTCAGTATAAGCTGTCGCCAAAAGGGCAAACGACATATTTAATCGTGGAGAATAACGTAACAAATCGGTTAGTAAACACCACCCAATTAAAAAATTTCTATGATTTCAACTTCGGCTATATGTCTCTGAGGCTCTAGGATTCTTTCTCGCTGAAGGATCCTCGGCTGATGATACCTGCAGGAATCATGGTCTGATTATTAACGATAATTCCTAAATGCTTGGAATGCATTAATTGAAATTCAGCGCAGTCTTTAATGATTGTTATCAATATATATCTTGAGTCGCAATAAAATGCAATTAATGAGCAATAGGTTATTAAATTATATATGCAGCTAGCACTCTATCATCCAATATTAAGGCCCGATATTCCAAAGGAAAGTTTTAAAGAAAGATCACCTCTTTCTATAACTTAGTTAAAAACCTTTCTAGTTGCTATCTTCATGTACCGAGAGCTTTCATGAGTGGCAGTGGGCACAGACTCACGGCCCATAAAGCCCAAATACGATACATGCGCCTATCCACTCTCTCGTCTTTCTCCTTCAATCCTTTCAAAGTCATCCAAGACACCACGACGGCAAGGATCTTTGGAGCCAATGAGCCCTTCCACCCGACTCCCATCCACATGGGAAGGCCCACAGACCATGCCAAAACCGGAATAATCAGGCTCCAACGCGCTGGTACCTGGCCCAATGTAGTAATCATAGTACTTCTTCCTCTCTCCGAATCCCCTTTCTCATCGCGAAACTCTTGAGCATGTGTCGTGGTAAATAGCGCTAGAACAATAGCCGCAGTCCATTGCCAGGCCTCAGCCGACACTTTAGATTCACTTCCTATAGCGACCTGTAGCGCGCATGACGCGAAACACGCAAAACCCCCCGCATTCAATAAATTCCTCGAGAATCCGCTGAAATCGCTGCCTCCAAAGTCATTATATGCTAGCACAAGAACTGTGTAAACGACCATATGGACTTCTACCCCAAGATAGTAGCTCAAGATTGCGTTGATGATGTCTACAGCTTCAAGGAGTCTTATGGTCTGTTTAGCGCTGATTCTCTTTGCGGGAAGAGGCCGCCAAGGCTTGTTGATTGCATCCTCCTGGATGGAATGTGGATGCCGCTGATTGTGGAGACAGAATTGGAGGACCATAAGCCATAGCCAGAAGACCGCAAGCGGTAAATTCGACAAAGTGTTTGAGGGGTGGCGGCTTGGGAGATTTAGGGTTGGTCCCGAGAGAGCAGCACTGATGGCGAAGACGGTGAATGGAGCAATGATATCAAAAATTTGGTCGTAGGTGAAGAGAATCAATGTGTGAAAATGATATAATATTGCCCGTATGACCGAAAATGGCGCAATCTAGAGCCATATGTGGATTAGGTGTAATGGATGTAACTGATTACAGGAAAGCTTACCAGCCAATTCTTAACGGAGGAGCGGAGTGGCGTGAGAGTAGCTAAAGCTCTCTTGAAGATTGGGTATACCATATCGATTATTCAAGGGTTGCGGAAATTGAACGAGGAGACTGAAGACTCCGACTCGCAGAAGAAATAGAGAGTAACGAAGTCTGCGGCTCGAAGGCCAGAGGGCCGCTCTTAAGAGAATAGAGCGGGCGTATTCTGTGGCGTGAAAAGCAGATCATTGGCCGAATCCCTTCTCAGTGCAAGGACATGCCTTAGTCTCACTCCTTGCCGCGTCTGGGAATTTACGCAGCTTTTAGTACTCAACAAGCTCGTAGATCTAGCCTATACTGGACACAATATGTTCCAGGTATGAATTGATTAGGTTAGAAGCAGATTTTGTGGCAAGACTCTCTCCAATCATCCGATCGAACTACTTTATCCCGTTTTGATATACGTTGCGCCGATAATAGTTTACTCATCTAGCGGCCATTGCAAGACAGTTTGAATTTCGACTTTTGTGGGCAGTCGTTTTTACGAGATCCTTTCGAGCTCTAGGACCAATAATCAATCCACGTTGTGGGACGCGCAAGGATGCGACTTAATAGGCGGTTGAGCCGCTAAGCGCGCTCCTTACAAATTAAGACGACATAGCTCGAGTTGACTAGCCAGCGAAGCGTTTACTCTAGCGCGATTCGAGATGTTTCTTTTACAAGGGCCGGTCCGACAAAGAGTAAGACGTGCATATTCGCTTATGATATCGCCAATTCTAGTATATCACTGGTCAATCTTATCCGCGACTCTACGCCCCGCGCGGCTAGACAGGGACTAGCGATGCGGTAACACGTCGTGCAGACTTGGTTCTGTCCTGGTTCTGCACCGCTACCTCAGCAATGAAATGGGCGAATGATAATATTCAAAGACTGGGGCACGCCTTTGGCCCGTGGCTCGGCAAATTTCGATGCATCGAAGCGGCGAGTATGCGGCATCTGACGTGCCTTTAGTATTGAGATTTGCGCCAGGCACTTTTGTCTACCAGATCGGTATACATAATGTCAAATCAAGAAGCTAGGATGAGCGTAAGTACTTAAAGCATGGCGAACTATGGGATTTCGAACGCACAGTTGCAGCAAATTCGTGAATATATCAACGTCACTAGGCCCCCATTCCCGTATTGCGAGTCAGTCATGGTAATTAGGCGTTCAAATGACGCACGTGTCTTGATAATGGTTGGGTAGCCGATTGGTAGAGGACACAATGAGGGCGCAGCAGCGACAGTCATCCCACGGGGCCGCGCGGAACCGGGAGGTGCCGTATTGCCGCAATGAATACAATTGAAGATCAACTGCTGGTACAATGTGCCGTATGACCTCCGGGTTTCGGAGGCTGTAACCTTTTTCAACGTCATCCGTTACTGCACCTAGATGAATTTGCAGGCCATCACCCTAACTAGGTCTATGACTCCGCGGGCAGATAGTAATCCGATTCGTTGTCTCCCTAGAATTTAACTCATTAAGTGTATCTAGTACAACTTGCTATATGTCCGAATGCTCCCGGCAGCGAATGAAGAGCGATATCGTTGCTAGCAAACCTACATGGGTCCTACGTCTCCGCATAAGTGCTTTGCGATTCTGATATAAAGCCCAACTGCAGTCAAAGCTACTGTATGAGGCAAATATATTACTAAACCGCAGCCACAAAGCTCCGTTCGTTCGATCACGTGATCGACCCTTTTGTGCTTAAACGCGCATCGCACTCAACCCTCTTCTTCCTCATTATTCCCACTCTAGGGCAGAATCTGTGGCGCTTTCAAGTTTTAAAGGGCTTCTCACTCTTAAGTAAATTGAGGCTATACGTTCGCAGCGCAGAATCGTCCATTTAATCATATAATACTAGAAATCCTGGGATATAAGGAACTGTTAATAGGACGCATCTCCTCGATTTCCAATTAAGATTGCAAGAACTTCCGCATAGAATCTTCAATCGATATTTTTGGCAGAGGTGCTTATTTCTACATCAAATATATATAAAATGGGTTGTATAGATTTTAAGCAATCATACATGTCGTATAGGCGCGAAATGTCTGTCACAAACATAACTATATATTCGTATTGAACCGAAGTCACGTGTCTATCCTATTGCAGTTCAGAGGTCAAATTATTCTTAATATAAAGACTACTACCGCCTAAATTAGGACTGAAATTGTTAATTTAGCATCATGAATCTAGATAAGGACCTGCATGTTATACTAGGAGAATAGGTATGGTGAGTCTTGACTTATAATTGGTCCATTTTTTTTTTAAATAATGATTTCCTGAAACACGTCGGCGAGAAATGGCTCCGCCTCGTCGGAATTTTTGGTGCTTCTTATGCATCTAGTCTGTGGCTCGTGTCGGCCCCTAGACTATATTGCATATTGCACGATAGGACCGATTACAAGATTCAATAGGCAGCCAATCAACTTTCGGCAATTTCGTCGGAGAGTTTAATCCTGGTGCTTGAAAAATGAAATGCCAACTTACTGTCTCTCAGCCGTCATTCAATTCAAGAATTCATGAGGAAAAGATCCTGGCGACTGCAATAAACTATTCATTTAATTTTGTCACGGTAACACCGCGACACCTCTGCACCTACACCGCTCCTACCATAATACCCTGAACCAGCTGCTAGCTAGAGTATGATTGGCTCGACACGACCATGATGGAGGAAGGTTTCGCCGACCCGGCTAGTCCGTGCAGCAGCACAGACCTAGCCCCTATAAAAACCTGCATAATGTATATTTCTCTGTTCTTCACGCAACGTCTTGATACTCACACGTAGTACGTAGCAATAGAGTTAACTGCCTGAAGTGCAATTGGCCAACCGTACGTGAGCGTTCCGCGACAAATTTCTACGTTTGCAAAGAGTCTGAGCTTTCTCAAAACTGCAGTAATCTCTCTAGGTAGCACGAAGTGGCAATATTTCGTCTTACAAGGCATAATTCTGTATGCAGGCCAATATTTTGCTAAGTATTTCAAATAGAAAGGTATACAGAGCAGAACATTTTCTTTAAGGTTTCCGGAAACTTTGGCCGATTGAAAGAATCCAGTATACCTGGCAGACTGTGAAAAAGAGGACATCCTTTAGTGGTTGCATTATAAAAAATCCCTCTTCAATACACTATGTTAATTTTTACGAGGACTGGAGCTAGTGATTTGAAGATCTATTGGGTGATGTTTTGGCTCAATTTTCTATCGTTGGTTCAGCTGGTTTGTCGATTTGATACGTGTACCTTAGTACTCCTATTCTAGAAGGTAGAGCCTCCTGAAGTAGAGTGTATGAATGGATTCAGATGACAACTAGACGGAATATGTCCTAGCTTGTTATGTTCGTAGCCAACTCCTTTTGGGGGGCGCGAACGCGATTAATCCCATCAGCATGATCAGGCGAGATGAAAAGAAGATATTAGCCTTAGTAGCCGATTTATTGTCCTTTACCCCTACAAATGACTTGGCATCTCCACGTCAAGAATTTCAGTATTCACATTACTCACGTGACTACGCATTCACTGGAATGCTACGGATGATCCCATCATACTGAATAATGCCAACCCTACTCTACATTTATTGATTGCCCACAAGGCTATGCAGTCTATTCATACACACGCCAATTTTATCTATGAGGCTATGCATTATTCTGTTCGGAATCTCCACTCTTGGCACATTCAGCTGAAGAATGGGCGTCCAACCACACACTCGCGTACGCGAGATAGCAAATAAAATCGTACCTAACGCCGCGCCACCACCCATAATCACGGTGCACTTTTCCCCCGCTGCACAACACTAAGCATGTTCGCGATACTTAATCCAATCAATGTCCTGCTTCTCGATCGTGGCGTTGAAGCCTTAAGAAGACTAGAGCCTTGTGTCGCCTTTTGAGTTTGCAAATGAGACAAACTTGGACAAACGGTTTGTGGCTCAGCTACTGCAGAGTGTTAATAGATCATGATGCGCCAGTAGCGTGGCTCCCAAGGGTGGGTGGATTCCGCCATCCCCTGCTTCTGCCTGAACGCTCCATATGCATATCACTATCGTGCATACTAGATCTGAGTTTCAATAAGAGCTTCATCACATCGGATTAAGAAGCTGTCAAATTATGGCGCCTTCTGAAGAAGAGCGGAAACTATTCCCACGTTGGTCCGCTTACGGGCTAATAAGTATGTTGTTTATTTAGATCCGGTGTTGTTGGGAGTACACTGACAAGAGATCATAGATGGATCAAATCCAACACAGACACGCAGATCTCCACAGAACGTAGTTCAGGGTCCAGAAGAGACCCCTACTTCTATACCCTCGCCCGTCTTCAAACCCGTATCGGTCGTCCCCGTCGAAGAACTTCCAGCACAAACTACGCACGCTCCGGTACCTCAATATCCTGGCTCTGGCACGATACTCAACGGGTATTGTGAGACCCCGGCATATACTATACTTGATGGCCCAACCGCGCTGTGGGTACCTGTCGTAGGCTGCATAAGCTCGAAATCGGATTGTTGTCCAACATCCACCGCGGGATCTGGTGCGGCACCAACAGGAAACCAAAATCCAGAGGGGAAGAATCCTGCAGGAAATGGCGAAGCCTTCCCAATCTCCTCATTCCCGGCTCAAGGAACGCTCACGGGTTGTCCTGCTGACTATCATACTGTCGATAAAACTGCATGTTGTCCGTCGTATGTTGTGGTATAAATCATACAATTCTAAGAGAGAATTGACAGGATTACAGGAGCTATTGGCTTTGGACGTCCAATTTTGGCGGCCAGATCCCTTGCTACTCTGCATTGAACGCTGAAATGACCCCACCGCCAATGCCTGATACACTTGCGCAAGACACGAGCGGATCCACAACAGCAGCCACTGCGTCCGCCAAACCCACTTCTGCCATAGTGAACATCGCCTACGCTATGCAATATCCAATGGTTCCTCGCCAGGATCAACCAGCTCTAAAGAAACCAGCAAAAATTGGGATTGGCGTTGGCGTCGGGAGTGCAGCCGTCATCATTGGCGTGCTTCTTTGGTTCCTTATTAGGAAATTCACAAGTCACAGGGGTGTCAAGTCTCGTTTGCGGGATGCAAGTGTAAGCCAAAGATTTGGAGAGGGCATCGACACCAGCTATGTCGCGCATCATGCTGCTCCTAGTCCAACCCCCCGTGAGATGGCTCATCGAGCATACGAAGGCACCAAATATTCGCAAGCTTCGACTCAAGCTACGGGAGCTCGTTACTAAGGATAACTTTAAGAATCGGGGAGGGAGCGCTAGTGTGATTTCTTTTTATTGATTACATAGAAGGCGTTAGTTCAACTATCGTTCCCAAAATCTCCATTCTAGGCGAAGACTACACAGTGGAAGAGATGATTTGTTTCAATATGTCGAGCAGATTGAATTTTACAATCTGTTGACATTCATTTCCCGTGCATCTTATTTACGATAATTTATCTTAGTTATTTGTTTTGTGATAACTTTCTGAGTTAGACGAGACAATACAGATATCTATTTCAACAATCGCACACAACGCTTGCTAAGATATATTGATTCCCCTCTCCAAATCTGGCATCAAAAGAATAGCGGCGTGATATTTTAATATGAGTTTTACGACTCAACACAACTTCTAAAATTGTTTGCTTCAAGCATGAGTGCTGGAAGAATGAACTGCAGCATGTCATCGCAACTTGGCAAGCTCTCTTAATCCGAAATTGATCCCTTTCGTACTTCTTATATGTTCAGTTTGTCTCCATATGACAGTAGCTTAGACGATTTATTCGATTGCTTGTACTTGTCGTTAGTCATCTTAAGTTGGCGATGTTCCATTAACTCTGTTCGCGACCGGGCAGGGGTCGGGCATTATCCGAAAACCCAAATTGCAATTCACTCACAATGAGACACGCTAAAAGCGATCCACCAAGAACACCCTAAACCGCTCGATATAGATCCTTGCTCCCGGACGAACTTTTTTGATCGTCCCAGTCTATTCCGAATTCGGCGACGTAATGTCCGTCACCATCTATTGAAACATGGATATGTTGCATCGAAATGCTTCAGCACAATACGAAATCAAAAAACTACTATATATTCCCTAATGATACTCCGGATGATGGTCTCGTAGAATTATAGGGTTGCATACCTCATGTCGCACTCGTCTTCTATGCTAATCATGTCTGCTCTCAGTTTGCTCCCCTTGACGCAGCTCACTTAGGCCACCTGGTGTCCTTCGACATATGGAATCATAATACAGCGTCATTAAATATTGCGTGGCTTCCTCCCAACATTCTCTCCACCATGTAGTATTTTAGATTCCCCCGATTCCAATTGATATCTACCCTATGGGTATTGGGTCAAATTTTTTGTTCCACTGTTTGCAGACCATGGCGGCAAATTGGGCCCTCTTTCTACACTTTTGGACCCCGACCATCCTCAGTATTCTCCAGCTTGCGAACGCGGCTGTAACAGTGAACTCGACTCTCCTTATCCTCTCACACGACCCTAATGCGACATCCTCTGTCTCTGTCCTTCAAGGATACGGTATCCCTTACGAAGTAGTTAATCTATCTCTCAAAGGTGGTGGTTTTCCGCAACTCAACTCCACGCCCGATACAGGTAACTTTGGCGGTATCGTCGCCGTGAGTGCTAGAGACTATGATGGTGGGGATGACTGGAAGAGTGTCCTGAGCGAAGTGCAATGGCAGGAAATCTATCAGTACCAAGAAGCCTTTGGAGTTCGATTGGTGATGCTAAATGCCTGGCCAAGTGCACATTTCGGTGTCCAGAGCGTCGGTGCCGCAGTAATTGCCGACCAGCCTGTCTCCATTACGGATTCGAATCAGTTTGCGACAGCAAACATTATAACGTATGCTCCTCTTCTTTATTATTACGGTGTATCAGCTAAGGATCGTAGGGGAGCACAAATGGGAACAGCCAATATAACGAAATATCCAGCCAAAATATCGAACTCGACCCTGGCTATGGAGATTGCTCAGTTCGGCACCTCCTCCAAGTCTACTGCTGCTGTCATAAACAAGTTGACTTCAGGTCGGGAACAACAAGTGTGGTTCATGAAATTCTCCCCAGAGTTTTATACTTCCTCTACTCTTCTTTCTCATGCGTGGATCCATTGGGTGACCCGTGGTATATATCTTGGGTTTCGCCGCGTATATTTTAACACCCAAGTCGACGATGTTTTCGTTGAAACGGAGCTATACGAAACGAATAAGCCATATCGTATCAAGCCAGGTGATTTCAAGGAGCACATCACTTGGATGAAGGAGATTAATGGGAAGCTACCTGCAGGCAGTAGCTATATTATAGAGCTCGGTCATAACGGAAATGGCAACATAGAAGCTGCCGTAGAGAATGACTACGACAACGAACCAGCGCTGTGCAAACCTCAAGAAGGCGTAGAGTACGAAGAACAGATTGACGGTCCTCCAGAATACCACAAGCCAATTGGGACAGGAAAGGACTTCTGGGATAAAAAGTTCAAGAAGTATCAATGGACCCTTGATTGCTCGAGGCTAGATCCGCTAGAAGTGTATTTCACCGACAAAGCGAATATGAATGCTTATTTTCACGTGTCAGTAAGTAGAACCTTTGCATTCACCTAGACTATAGAGCTAATAGGTGCCAGCATACATTGTAAGTAATTCATATCCGTCCAGTTATTGACTTAACCCATGTTCCTAAACGGCGCAGTACCCATCTTGATGAAACAAACGCAACCTATTCTGATGTAGTCAAAGAAATAACGTGGAACCAAGAATGGTTCAAGCGAATAGGATTTACCGACGCAAAATCGGCTCCAAATTTCTCTCCCAATGGCTTGATTCCTCCAGGTATCACCGGTCTACACAACGGGGATGCAATCCGCGCTTGGTTAGAAAATGGCATACAGTATGCCGTCGGCGATAACTCTCGTCCTATCCTAATGAACCGTATTGACAGGGTATGTTTGTTGACTTAGAGATGACCCGGAAGATATAATTGATAGGTGTACACAGAAGTCAGACTACCATCCCATCATAACGAATGTCGTCGAAAATGGGTACGCTGGTGCTTACATTATTGGTCGCTATGGAACATCTATCTACTATAACTGCGATCTTCCAGATTGCGTTAATAGGGAGTGGAAGGCCATTGCCGGAGGGAGCGGCGACTTTAATGCCCAATTGGCTTATGAGAAAGATACAAACACAAAATATCTTCTTGGTCTACGATGGGATCCGTACGTCTTGAAACCACATATCAATGAGATATGAAAGGACTAATGTTTTTGATTTCTAATATACAGGTATATGTTTCATCAGGCCAATCTGCGAGTCTCCGATACATCAAAGATCACATTATTAGGCAAGAACAAAAAGTGGTCGTTGCTAATGGCATGGACCGAGTCCGTCATTGGAGAACTTATCAGACTGTATGGGTTCCGTTTCCTTTTCAGTCTCCCGCACCCCTTATCTCATAGATCTAGCCAATTCATTTTTAAATCCGCCTATAACGCGTCATAGCACTCGATGGCCGATAATAACTCTCAAACATGATGACATAGCAAAAGCTATCATCTCCCGCAAGGCCCGAGATGAATGTTTGCCAAATCTTACATACCGACTCTCGGATGATAGGAGAAGTATCACTGGCATAACTGTTAATGCTAGTAATGCGAGATGTGCAACACCGATTCCAGTGACTATTCCAGGGACTGTTAAGGATGCTTCAAGCGCGACGAAGGAACAGGTTGGTCAGGACCCTTTGACACTTTGGGTGAGCCTTGGAGGCAGTGGGAAGAATTATGTACTAGAGAAGGCTGTGGGGTTGTAACTCCGTATAGAATCCTTTCTTGATGACTTGGACGGTGTAGATGACAAAAGGAATGAGTAAATGAGAAATACTAAAACATTTCTATACCGGGAATCATTCTGGCCTCTTTAGCTACACCAAAGATAGGGTGTTATCATGTATCTATTCTCACAAAGACAGATCCTCACAGGTTCTCGGAGCGGACAAAATCAATTTAGGTATAGTAGAGCGCGAATTAATCCGAGGTCGCCTGATAAAATGACATGCATTAGGCCAAAACTACTCGCGGTGTAAATAATAAAAAAAAAATCTTTCTCCGAAGTCATCATGGAGAGCAAGCCGCTCCCTAATGATAATTTAGGTGGTATGAGGACTAAATGAGACCATGAGCTGATTTCGGTTAGCTTTACTGGATACTAGGTGCTTCAAGCGAGAGGTGCTCAGCCCTGCGACAACGGCGGACTCCATAGGACGCCACAAAAGCCACGTGCAGTGACGCTACGAGACTCTTAATATGTGCTCATTGGAAGATTGAGTTACCGGCATAAACATACGTCTCTCCCGGGAAGCTACGACTGAAACTCACACCAATCGAGCGCATTTCAAGCCTTTCTTCTGTCGTGTGATGGCTCTGGATTTCCAAATTAAGCTAAGAAACTAATCAATCAGACGAGAAACAGAAATTCGAAGCTTATGATTTACCGTACGACGTGGAGTGACTCAAAAATGGACAAACAGCTCATTACATCCCCACCGAATGCCCAATAACTAGACATTCATATGTACCCAGTATTTAGGTCCGCCAGGATTTAGCAAACCCTTGCGAATTCAAACACGCAGTCATGAAAGGCTTACTTTTCCGCACATCGCTATTCGCCTTAAACTTCGGTACCGCTGTCTTCGCTTACACCACTACGTTTAATGATATATTGGTCGCTCATGCAGAGCCTTCAATATGCCCAGAGCCAGAGCTGGGAGGATGGTACACCCCAGACGTGGATTACATCGTATGCTGCTTTGGGGGTGATCCAGGATACACTAAAACCACTGCAAAAGGTCCAGGAGACAAAACTATCTACGCTTGTTGTGAAAGTATGGCAACATGCACAGGCGCCGCTTCTGTTATGAAGGACTGGAGCATAGATTCAAACGGTATCACCCATGGCTGATCACCGTACCGGGCAGATGCTGACGACCTTAAGGCGATCTCCAGACTTTTGATCTTGCAGGCAGCCCACCAACGCCTACGGCAGGTAAGGCATTACCCATCATTATTGTGGAAAGCCCATAATTTAGGCCGCTTGTATTAATATTTCCTATCCAATAGCCCCTCCCGTCACAACCGCTCCGCCAACTCCTAGCTTCGATACCTACAGCTCTCCTGGTGCGACGCCCACGACAGACGCTGGTGGTAATGTAGTATACTATTACGACAACAGCATCAATAACATTAATAATGGCGACCAAAGTGGCAATAATGGTAACATCGTTAATAACAACGAGGGGGGCAGATTCTCCAGCGGAGGCATGGTTAGAATTACCGTCGTCTTCATAATCATCACAAGTATCAGGTCGGGTTTGGAAATTTAGGGGTTACAAAGAGACTTGCTCAATATTGAAAAATGACAACATTAGGCAAAGTTTTTATATGTGACTCATTGGGTGATGGTCCCAAGAATCTCTTTTCAGCTTTCGGAAAGTTATTAGATGCCATTTATCAGCCTAGTTATTGAATATAATTTGCCTTCATCTAGCATTCAGTTTACCAATACTGTATCTGCATCTTGCGACACAAACATTCATTTTGAACTTGTAGTCCATGATTACTATAGCATTTGAGAAAGAATATTGCAATCCATCTATTTCGAGCCCAACTACTGCTCCCCCAACCACTGCTCCCTTTTTCTCAGCGATGGTGATGTGCTATTTTCGCTCGAAATTATAAAAGATACCCATCACCATGTCGTAACTAATTGATTTCGTGGTAAATACAATCTCTAGTAAAAATTTGTAAAGTATCAGGGCAGATGAGGAGAACTGTGTTGATTTATATCTAAGGAGGATCAAGGCTATTCATACTGTCTGTTCTAGGTATCATATGATATCAGGCTAAACCATAATAGGGATCGTGCGATACATATAACCTTACAAAAGTAACTCATTAGCCTTCAGACTCTCCGATTCCCGTAGCCCTTGTTCTCTTCTCTCAGTTCTATTAAAGTATATCTTGTTCCTATTCTCCGTCTTCATTCCAATAAGTATAAAATCCTTAGTCATGGCACTTCCATTCTTAAAAATCAAAACTTGTTCCGATAAACACGACTCAAAGAATCGCGGAGATAGCAACTAACAGACTCATCTTCTAGATGCAGTTTAGGGGATTCCACTCAGTCGGAGGCCAGCCCGATCGAGGAGCACGTGGAATTGGAAGTAGAGGGAAGAGTAGAAATGCTGCCGGTCGCAATATCAGTGTGGAGCACTGCTCTGTTGAGATCTGGTACGTGGTCTCCGGTTGGTTCTATGGTGCTATGAGCTTACATTAGTATTCTCATACCACATATCATTGTTCAAATCCATAGAAATGAGTTTAGAGGTCTAAAATAGTGGAAGCGTACTTTCATGGCCGGTCCCAAGCACTCGGCCAATGAAAGATTTCCGTATTGACGCACCAGGCCGCCGATATACGATGCGTTCGTTTCAATATTGATATATCTAGCTCTCTTGAAGGACAATGAGATATTTGACTTGATGGTGAGGCTAATCGCTTCGCTCCTCATCTTGGTGATCTCGGTCGCCATAGATCATGACAATCTTGACACCCTCATCAAGCAAGATGCTCAAGGTTGCAAGCCTGCCACCGCGACAAAAGTCTCCGGTTAGATTAAACGTGATTGAGGCGATAGGAGAGTTTCCAGTGAAGTCTAGAGGAACGCCGAGGGCTTGCTGAATACCAGCAAGATCAAAGTAACCAGCGGGCCACTTTGGAGGAAAGGACTCGGGAGCCGCAAGAGCTCCGATATCGAAGACATTTTTCTTGAATTAGTGGTCAGTAATTCCCATTTGCGGGCTAAAGTATTTTGGGACTTACTCCGTTGCCAAAAGGAGCGTGCATAGTAGCAAAAAAAATAAGAGTAAGCTTGCAGGCACTCTTTGTTAGCCTCCTGGTTGTTATCTAGACCTCTTGGGTCTTTCTCGTCTGTGAGACTTCTACATGTACTAGTCATGTTTTTGCAAGTAGCAAATGCATCTTTAGCTTTTTCGTACTGCGTTTCATTGATAGCTTTGAACTCATAAGTGTTGTTGAATGCGTGTTCGGGGTAGAACGTCTGCTGCGAATCAATATCAAAGCAAGAGTTTAGCAATCCAACGGTATCGGCGTGGATCTGAATTACCTCCTCAAGCTAATCACCAACAATACGGCCATTTTGCTCCTCGAAGCAGTTCGCGAAGACTGGCACATAATAGCTGCCATATGAGTTGTGGTGAGAGGCGAATCTTGTCTCAGGGAGGATGATGAGGAACTGAACTGCTTGATTGAAGATGGCCAGCGGGCCATATTTATGTACATAGAAAAGGGGTATATCAGCTGATATCCAGCGTGATATCGTACGACGATATCTGATGCAGCTCGGCAGACTTGCCAAAATCCCCATGACATGACTCTCCCCAGATACGCAGACTATTTTTATTGGCTTTATATTCAGGGAGCCTGCAGAGTGTATCAGTGATATCGAAGGAATACGAATATCGGACAAGGCAGCTTACTCCTGCATCCAAGCTTGCATCAAGTATCATCAAGGGAGCCGCTACAATAGTGTTATTAGAAGAACTGGCTGGATTCCTCGAAGCAAAGGTCCCAGTCAAAAAAGTGAGATTCGTCTCTAGGATACGGGCCTTAGTGATATTCGCTGGCTCACATAGAAATAGTAAATATGTCTTATCAATCGTTCCATTAGTCAACGAATCATAGGAAAATCCAACTTGCACCGGTTGGCCAATATACAGCACATTGACTCTGTTATTCTAGGACTAGGGGTTAAGTTCCATGGATTTGGAATCAGATAGTATGGCGCATGGTCCGTGTTCGCCAACTGCTGCACTGATAGAGGGTATGCCGGGCCCGCCCTGCAGCCACATGGTTAAGGGGGCATTATCAGGGTCATGTCGAGTATGAAAGAACTAGAAGTACATGTGCGATTTATAGTCTCGATTTTCATCTTCGTTAGGCGGGAGGTGCACGTAGCCAGAATAACCTTTTACGCCGTCTGTGGTTTTCGCGTATATCTGTCTATTTTGGTGATGCGTGTGTGAGAGATATAAGAGGAATTAAGGGACACATACTTCTTTGTATGAAATAGAAACCCCAAGGAATTTTCTAGAGTCAATGATTGTCACCCCCGAAGGTGTCAGAGGGAATGAAGCTGAAGATGCGTCAGCATTTAGATACGAGACGAACCACATGATCCGCGTGACGAAATCCATTGCCATCAGAATAATCAGGAAAGGGAAAGAAGACTGCAGTAGAAAATCAATGGACGAGAGAGGGCAATGAGGACAGAAAAGTAGCTTTTTTGTAAGGATTTGACCGACGCTGAAATAGCTATCGTTTAATACACATATAGATTTATAGACATTCTGGACCAGTAAGCCCAGTTAAATCAGCACAAATATATACGCTCGCACCGGAAGACTATATATCAGCTGTCTAAAGACCATAGCGGTTGCAATCACGAGGCTAGGTCTGCATTATCGGATGAGGCTCGTGGATTACGAATTAGGGCTAGTCGTACGAGCTCGCGTGGAAGACGAGATTGAATAGCAGGGCATATTGGGGGCCCCATTTAACACCAACAACGAAGGACTTTTCCTGTCACAACTTCGCCCCTAAAGATGCCTTGCAGATCAATTACTCGAATGGCGGCGATCCCTCGAAATCTGTCGTAGAAAGCATTAACAGCACGAGTAGCTGAGTAAGGCTAGGCTGGATATTATCGAGCCCGAATCGAATAAACCTCCTTAACACCTCTAGTAATAAGGGAAAAATGAAATTATCGGCCAATAGCTTTCATCTAGAGAATTTCTGAATAAGAGTGCTAATGTCACGGAATGATGGACTCGAGCTTCTCAGTCTCATGCAATGGATGATTCACCCAGCTAACTGCCAACACAATGCCCTGGTAGTCCAAAACACCGCGAGGCGGCTCCTAGCCAACACTAGCATTAACTTCGAGTGCCATAGTTACATTTCCTTCTCTTCGATCCTGTCCGTTGTGCTAAACACGACATAATCTCCCATCCTAAGTCTGCACTCCTCTTTCCTCATCCCTAACTTCCCTTCCTTAGCTTCCCACTCCAGCAGTAGCGTAGAAGAACTCCTCCCGATCCCATTTCACCTTCATGTCTAGCATTTTCTCATATTTCAATCCGTAGAAACTCTCCTGCCACTATTAGTCCATCCGTCGTGGCATGCATTTCTAAAATAGTGGAATTTATGGGCACAATCCGTGTCCTAAATATTAAGAAGGATACGGTTTCACATCTTGCGGCGCTAATAGCATTGGAGACGTTTGCGCGGTTTCGGGGTGCTTGGTGGTGGCCACCTAGATAGAATCCCTAATGTGCGTGCTGCTTGAGGACCTCAAGGGTGGCATTTAATTTGGGAGGATCGAGGAAATGGCTACGCGGTAGGAGCCTGTTTCCTGCCATTGTTTGGACCGTGCCAACGGGGAAGTTGCGCATTCCCCAATTGCTCATGTAGGCTGGATAGTAGGACTCGAAGAACATTGTGTTTGATGTTGATGTCCAAATGATGCCTAGCGCCTTGACTGCGTCGAACCACGGTTTGGAGAGAGCGTCGAAAGACGATATCGTGTGATTTGGGACAAAGAAGGATCGCATATCAAAGCCCAAGTCGCCATTGATCGTCTCGTTACAGTTGAAAATGAAGCAAAACGAATAGGTGCCTACATTTGCGAAGGGTACATACAGTTCGTAGTATTTCTTAACCACTAATCAGAATGCCTCCTCGGTGACATTTTAGAAGTTTGAAAGCTGAATATAGCGGTGGTGACGTGGACCTTTGGGTGAACGCGGATCACAATAGACGTAACCACTCCATACGTGCCTACGCCACCCCCTCTTAATGCCCAGTATAGGTCTGGATGCGATTTCTCAGAAGCTGTGACAAAGCGGCCCTCCGCAGTTACAAGGTTAATAGTCATGACATGGTCAGCAGCTATGCCTTATAGACCAAAGAGCGGTGTATGGCCACCACTCTAAAAACAGCCTCTAACATACCCCACGCTCTACAATTCTTAGAAAATATCTCCCATTTACTCAACATCAAATCATATATTATGAAGCACTCACTGGAGCAATCCCTCCCAGTGCAGATACGCTATAATTCTCTACAGCAGCATACACTTCGAGTACCGTTACCCCAGCACCTAGCTTAAATCGGGACCAGAATGTGTTTCAGTTTCGTAAATTGGGAGATATTCAGGATCCTTATTACGGTGAATCCAGATACTTAGCGCACCGCGTCCCACAGACTTGCCTAGAAAACGGTGTCCCGTATTCTTGGTTACTAATCTCAAATTCTTGTTTCTTGCCATATTGACTGCTAGCTGGATTTGCGCGACATTGGTAGCATTTACGGAATATTCTGGAAACCCCCCGAGAGGGAAGTTCCCCAAATACCCAAGGATACATGTTCGCCCTTGAAAAATCGGAAACATGATAGAGATGGGATTATTCTCGCTAAGGCAAGCACTAGGCAATGGACGGTACATATGCAAGCCAATGCACCAATAATGGGACCCATGTACTGCAAATACGGCGTATTCAATTGCAAAAGGATGTCCGAACATTTTTGAGCATCTTTTGATCCCCGTTGAAAATCATAGCATGGCGCTCCCAGCGGCACGATGGGTATTTGTCGCGTATCAAACGGCGTCAATTGCTGAGGCGAATATTGATGTATTGAAGGAGGGAAAGTGGCCTGCCTGGTCAGAGGCTGACGGCGGCGAGACTATATAGGACTGATTAGACACGCCAGCTATAATAGGATAATAGAGACATGTGACAGTATTAGAGCTCCATCCAGCAGGCTATTAAATACATCCCACTCGCTTTGTGAAGACCAGTCTAAATCACCCGGGTATGTCTTACAGAACCCCATCCGAGTTAAGTCTGGGTTTGATCCATCGTCAAAGGCAAAAAGGTCGGCATATTGTGCATTAAGTGGACTCTTGGAGTTGCGTTCGAATACTACATCAGTAAGCTGGTGTCTCTCGCTTCCAAACAAGGGAGCACCTACAGGGGACGTGCGTGGCACAACTGTCGATCCCAGCTGGATGTATGTCGTAAGGGACGATGGGCTTCGGGCCCGCTCAGGTAGTAACAATAGAATTGTAACAATAAATCCGGGAATAAATGTAGTTAACATGCTGTATTCACACTTAGAATTGGACTAGCAGTTTAAATAAGACGACTCTTCCAGAAGGTTGAGGGTTATTTATGAACCGCATGTTGATAATTAATTTCCAAATAGCGTCATTCCACAAATGCATACTTTATGAGTAGATCAGCATTTGCTACGGTTCTACTGTAAGCTCAGGTCACGTGCCTGTCAGCTGTGCAGCCCTTGCCTAAGCAGTCTTATGTACTATATATTCTCCAGCCGTACCTTGACCGAGAGGTTAAGGGACCTCATCAATACATCTATCTATACCACCCTATACAGTCTCCACCCCTCCTGCTTACATCTATTATGACAAACGAATCCAATTGTTCATCGAGAGGAGGTTGTGTGGAGGTTGTGTGAGATTGTCCGCGCGCCCCGCACTACGCCCTGCATGGCTAAAGATGTCACGGATTGAACCGCTGATCAATTATATGGCAGGTCATGTACTGTGTTGCAATCATATAACGTGAGCATTAATCTGACCAGCGAGAGATTTACCAAATAACATGACAGTGGTGGTAGAGGAGCCAAGAGAAAAATACGCTGCATCTACTTTCACGGTTAAAATGAAAACAACCAATGACCACGATAATTGATAGCTACACAGTCAGCCGCGCTCGACGCTATTTTAGCTCTCGAGATATGTTCATTTTAAGCATTTAGCATCAACTTGCTTCCGCCTGCGAATAGTACCTATGACCCGCGACATCCTATACCTAGAGGCAGGATTGATCGCCACAACTTAGGTCGCCACAATTTAGATCGTCGCAACTCAATCCAGAGGCTCAACGTCCTAATTCAGATGTCTCTTAGGTATATATTCCTGTTATAAGCATGGGAAATCACATGAGGGAAATGGCACGTAAGCTGCGTGCTTAAAGACTACTACTCTCTGTCACGTCTAATAGGACACTGGCAAAATCAAGGGTGCTCCTGCTAAGAGTATGGCTCGTACGGAAGCATTAATCTTAGATAATAGGTATAAAATCTCAAATAAAAGCCCTAGCTGTAAAGGGCTAAAGAATCAATTGACTAGCCTCTGACCTTCAGCGGATTTTGGCACTGATACCGCTAAGTAGGGAGGTGTCCAATCAGTGGTGATAGAGGCATGTACAAGGAAAATATACAAGGCAAGATTGAATAGTATTAACACCGAGACTAGGAGTCATCGAGAAGCCCTTGGGGTTGAAGTGTGTGCTAGAAACGAATTACTAACCAGGGAGAAGAGGGCGCCCAATCTAGGCTGACGCTAGACCTCTCCCGCACCTATCGAACAATGTTTATCATTCTATCCTAGTGTGAGAAGTAGTCAAAGTTATCATGACGCCCAAGGCTTATAAATTCTTATTGTCAATGAGTGATATGATCACACAATTTACGCTGTGTAAGTTATATACTGAAGTCAAAAAGTTTTAAACATGCATCACCGCATTGAGCTTCGCTACTCTATGAATTTTAGGATTATTATAACCATGCACCCTTTATAGTCCTCATTTAAAGCAACTATGCCCATCGCATCATCCGACAAATCCAAGCCTTACATCCCGCTGGCCGGTCTTTGCCACTGACAGCTACTCCAACCACGACGAGGCAACAGTGATATGCTTCTGCGGTGCGGTCCGGTTCGGGTTTCCTACCAAGGTACCCAGTCTCGTTTCAGGATTCAATCACATCTGCAACTGCACTGATTGTCGCAAAATTCATTCGTCAATGTTCGGCTCGAATTTGTTATGCGTGACGAGTACTTGAAATTGTGGTGGTAGGGGAATCTTGTCTCGGGGAGAGATATGAGGCACTGAATTGATTCTACGAAGGAAGACAAGAGGGCGACCTTATATGTCCAATCACCAGAGCGATATCGGGATCAGGTTATCCCCTTCCGATATCCTGCGGCAACTCTGCCGTAGTATATCGTTTTAGAAGTACAACGGAAGTCGCTGTCACTACAGCCACCGTCTTAGCCTCCTAGAGATATCTGGTCACAGAAACACTTGAGAGGGAAGGAAGGGTTGAGCAGATTTAGTCAGAGTAAGACGACCACGACTAGAAATGCGATGACGAACTAGTTTGGTAGAGATTGTGGAAGCTTGATGTACAGGATCGGATCAAGTAAGGGCCATTTCTTTCGCTCTACGTATGCGCGATGGGCCTGCTGGCTCTAACATAGTATTTAATCATCACACATACTAACTGCGATATAAGGGTTTCCCTGAGTATTTTGCGCACCGGTACAGTAAACAACTTCAATTTGCAAGAGACTATCATAAAGCCTGATGTTGAGTAATTCGTTAAAGATTGAGTATCACGGCTGAGTGGTGCAGCTGGTGTGTGAAGTAGGTTCAGGGTTCCTTCTTTAGATGAAATGACGCAGGCCGTCAAGATTTTGGATTTGATAGTTCTAAGTCACTAGCCTAGCCTTGAATCTATGCCTGAAGCCTTTAGATACATGAACAGTACATTCGATTGAGGCACAGTGCTTCTCGCTGGGTACTTCAAAAATACTCTGGTAATTGAATTTAGTTCTTACAATAAGCCTTGCCTACCTCATGTGATTTAGAAGGGAATAGTTGGAACTAGGAGGTTAATCCTGGCCCTTGACTAGCATCTGATCGCGTTACCAAGCCGATATCAGTCGTAGCAGATCTATCGGAGAATAGTCACAGTGGTAATGTCTATTCTTGGTACAAAGTATGCCTACACGGTGCAGAGAAACTTCTTGGCATGGAGCTGATACGACGTTTTCCAGCGCTTATCCTTTTGCTGCCTAGAAGGTCATTTGTCCATCCACGCTGCGTATAGTCGTGTTGCCTTGTATGCATCTTGACTTTGCTTTCAATCGTCGAATGTTTAATGGTCGAGGGCGGGGCTGCGAATTCCTAAGCGCTCATCTGAAAACCAGATGATGCGCTAACCCTAACTTGGTTTAGTGGCGCTTATTCGTAACAGGAGATGAGACGTCAAGGTGGCGTAGGCGGTTACAACTTCATCAGGTTATTGCCGTCGTTGAAATTCATACCATTAGTTCTCATTAAAGGGTCTTATCCCAACAGTCACTCAAACTTGACATTCGACTGTCTCAGTCTAGCAATATGATATTGACTCAAACCGAGCCAAAGCCACTCGTGGACGACTCAACATCCTATGAGCCAATACACCTCCCGAATCCGACATTGGTGACCTCCTAGAGAACGAAAACCTGCCATGCTCCGTCCAGCCTACATCATCTGCCCCTGAGCCGGGTTGGACCATCGTTAAATGCGCGTCATCGGGACATGTGATCACCCTACATGGTCGCCAAATTATCCCTGCTCCAGTAGGCGGCCCTGGGTATATCCGCTGGGAGTGCGTGGATAATAATGGTTGGCTGGGCTTCCGAGATCAAGGCTCCCACAGATTTCTAGGTCATGATCTCTGAGGCGATCTTGTCTGCGATGCGAAGCACCATCTAGGATGGGAGAATTTTTGCGTCAGATCTACGCGGAAAGGAGCCTATGTTCTGCTTATGACACATTGGTATAAGTTGGTGCCCGTGGGGAAGAGGATGGATCAAGGGACTAAAAAGTTGTTGAAGATCCAGAATGGACAATCGGATGGAACTCTCTGGGAATTCACCGAGGTTTAGGCCCTATAACCTCCAATTAATTATGAGCATTAGAACGAGAGGGATAGCCAGGGTTTGCTTCTTTCAAGTAGCCAGAACTTAAATGAAAGCATTCACGTGCTTCTGGATCCTGGAGATACGTCGGCGTTGGGAGAATAATGGGCCAGCGCCCAAGGTTTAACGGAATATGGGGGTATGATGTAGTATGGCCTCGGATAATCAACAAGGCTTTATGATGCCAGTTTTTAATCTCTATTATTGCACGTTAGGGAGCGACTGCATGCTTCTTGTATTCTCCGAACCATACTACCTTTCACGGACTTAATGAGTAGTCTGAGTACAATTAATTTGGACATAGTATGGTAGGTTCATTTCCGGAATTATTTCTCGTAGTCCCAAAAAGAAAGGTCATCGATTCGCTTCTGTACGGGACCACATGTTCGGAATGCAGCTTCTTACCCACCTAATTTAGAAAACGACCTAATTATACAGATGCCTACTCGAAACGGTGCAATGCTTGAGTTTTCGCATCTATACTTTCTGTCAGCTGTTTCCAAAGCTCCAGTCATCTTGTCGGACTCGATTCATACAAATTACTTATCAAAATGTGGACGGCAAGTAAATTAGTTGTCTTAATAGGCTTCTCATTTGTAATAATTTTCACTATTGCAGACTATAACTTGGTATGTCAGAATGAATTAGGATTCCATAATCGAATCCCTTAGTTTCTCTAACGATTAAATCTAGGATTTCCCATTCGTCGGACAGGGTCCACCTGGCAACGATACTGCTGAATGCATTGATTTTTATGCACAAGTGATGGAAGTGGTACATTGACTCTTTTATGAAATAACCTATTTTTTTTTCACAATGAGTAGGCTGGTCAACTTACACAGGACAATAGCCAAACTACCTATTCAGTCGGTTGTGCAAGAGACCCTCGCGCAGAGTGGGGAAACCTGCCCGACTTCATTTAAACCAAGGTTATTCGGCTGAAAAGCTAGTCCAATCCGCTCATCTCGCAAAAGGAGTGCGTATACTTATCCTTTCAGCTCTCGATATGAAATACAGTGATCCACCTATGGTGTGAGTCCACAACACATGCTTTGTACTTCAAATACTAATGAGCGTTTATTCAGCTCCACACACACACCACATGCACATTCATCGGCCTTCCAGCCACATCCGCATCTTGCGAGATGACAAACACGAGCCGAATACGCTCCTCATCCTTCGGCTACGAGCACCACTTTACCGTCCCAGCAGAGATCAACGTCTGGAATATTCTATCGGTCACAATAAGTATACTCGATGGTGCCATGTCTCCGAGTGCAACCGCTTCCTCACAGCCGAATCAACGTAGTAAATCAGGTGCTATCATTAATGCACCAACGGTGACGCTAACGAGCACAACAGAGTTAGCGGAATCAGCTTCTGTTAGTAGTGTGGCGAGTTCGGGGGAGACACAGCAGACTGCTTCCGTGGCGATGCCGCTGTTTCTGTGAGCAGGGCTCACTACTGGGATTGTTATAGGTATATAACTATTCGTTCTTTTCTCTTGTATTTATCCATGATATAATGGTGAGACTCGTTCTAGTCCGATGGCGCGGGCTAAGTGATGGACATAATGTCAAAAAACCGTAAATAAGTAGCCCTTTATTGCCGATCCATGGCGATCGAATTTAATAATTCGGCCACTTTGATGTCAGAAAGGCGAAAAACTAAATCACGAAAGTATTGCCGAGAGGCTACTGGAGAGTTAATGAGAACCATTGAGAACCAAAAGAAGAAGGGCCTACAGTGTTCTCTAGTTCTATAGAAAGGAATATCGAGGCTTAACTCCCTGTCGATATCGAAGGAATCTCGGAAAACATGGAAAGAATTAGCCATCAGGTGTAGAAGGGTTAGAACAATTCGCATCCATATAAACAATCGCGAGACGCTCAAATAGCGATATACTGCCGCTGGCCCTAACGGTTGCCTGGGTGTGTATATGCGATCAACCGACATTCCTCGTGCGTTCTAAAAGAAGTAGAATTCGACGCTCAATGCGCTGCAAAACTTTCACAACTCTCCACAAATATCGTCAACACCGCTGATCGACATCCAACGTCTGTGAAATCGGACGTTAGTTCTCAGTGTCCTGCGAAGACAAGATTTGCTACAATTAAGTACTTGTCTAGAAATGTAGTTCTTTAGTTATGGGCAATAGGAACGGCGATGATATTTGTGCGCTTTAACGTTGAAAAGTCTCGTGTAGGATTGGATCTTACTTTAATGTTGAGACAGTTTTGGAAAATTGCATACTTCCTCGCTAGCGATAGCACCGAAACTGTCCGCAATAGATATAAACTGCTCCCGTGAAGAAATAATAAATCTGTGGTCGATTGCAGCTGTCGTCGCAACAAGCTCCTGAGAATCACGGGGCGAAATCAAACATGGTAATGATCTTCATCACGTGATGAATGCGCGATTTATTTTCAGGTATATTCTGTAAGGACTGTTTGATATCTATCCAAGTCACCTCCGCTTCCCTCATGCAATTGCCCTTACCGATACTATTTTGTCTAAGTTCTTCTTTACTGACATCAAACATATCAGGCTTTCCCATGCGCAATTCTCCCAAATTTAATCCTCTTCTATCCAGTTTCTTCCTCCCTAATCGTTCATTCTTGGGTCCTAACCTCTCATACTCGCTTCTGCCTCCACCAACACCGGTGAATTGTCATTGAGGTGAGACACTAGTGGTGCTGACTACTGCGTCTGTAGCGCGTGTGTCCTTGGACTTTCCGCTCATAGGCCTTGATTCTAGGGTGTTACTAGTATTGATGCTGCCGCCGCTATTCGCGTCAAAATTCCCCCCTTCCAAGCTTGCGACACCAGAAATCTTAGCTTGACGGCGACGGAAGAAGACACGCTTGGCCCATTTCCAGCTTTCGCAACCGGTGAAGAATAATATGCTTTCCACGACGACGATACCCCACTCCCATGATATGCCTGTGTGTTTGAAGACAGCATGGTTAATGACGGGGATATATAGTGTTGGAAAGATGGTGACGAAACCGGCAATGACGGCCCAAAATAGGAAGGGGTTGCGACGGCTGTCCTCCCACCACTGGTAGAAGACATAGTACCAATTATAGTTTTCACCCCTTGGGTGCTGGCGGAAGAATGAGCGACGGAAGTTTACCATCTCCCAGGCTAGGAAAAGTGCGAACCAGGTAAGACAGACAAAGGTGGTCGCTCGCGCCCTAAATACGAGGTCACAATCTTCAGAATAGGAATTGTTGCAATTTGATCCGAGGTTGCCGTCGCCGAAACCCCAAACCATAAGAACGAAGGAAGATATGCACAGAATCGACATCCAAACTCCGTATACGACCATGTCGACAATAAGCTCAGTATCGAATACACCCGTCTTCAAGTCGTGCGGTGGGCGATCCATGATGTCTGGTACGGCAACTTCCATGCCGAGACCCATATCGGGCATGCCGCTAGTAGCCATGATAACCCAGAGAATTTGGACTGGAGCAAGAGGGAATACGGAATTTCCTGCAGCGTCCTTGAAGGCTAAGCCAACAAGAAGAGTGCATGCCTGGGCAATATTCTCCGACAAGACGTGAAGGATGAAACGCTTAATGTTATCAAAAAGTCGACGACCTTCCTCGACGGCATTTAAGATTGAAGCGAAGTTATCATCTGTGAGGATGATGTCTGATGCATCCTTGGCGACGTCGCTACCAGATTGGCCCATGGCAATACCTACATCTGCGCGTACTAACGATGGAGAATCGTTAACGCCGTCTCCAGTCATTGCTGCAAAACGACCCCTACGATGTAAAGCCTCAATCATTCGGACCTTGGTGTGAGGGGTGCAGCGAGCGATGACGCGCGGCAGAACTGGTAAATTGTCGACTTCCTCATCACTAAGCTTGTCAAACTCCATAGCAGTCATTACCATGGCAGAGGACACGTCGGCAGCCAAATGTTCAAGCCGCTCAGGAATAATTCCGACCTGCTTGGCAATAGCAGTGGCTGTCCCTGGATGGTCTCCAGTAAGCATATGTACAGCAACGCTAGCGCGCGAACAAGCAGCAACAGCAGGAGCGGATTCCGGGCGTGGGGGGTCATAAAGGCCGATGAGTCCGCAGAAAGTAAGATTTTGTTCAACTTGCTTGCGCTCAACCTTGCTGTAGTCTGCGAGTTCTGGCTCGGTCCATTCGTAACTGGCAAGGCATAGTACACGGAGTCCTTGATTGGCCAAGAAGTCGACACTGTCATTGATCATAATCTTGTCCGCATCCGTTATTGGTTGAGCCCCTCCATTGTCGTCTTGGATATTGATGCACATTGGAAGGACCCTTTCGAGCGCACCCTTCGTGTAGACCCATCTTGAAACAAATTTTTCACGGCTAGCACTGTGTTTACCGTAGAGCACCGACATGCGTTTAGAATCGGAATCGAAAGGAAACTCAGCGAGGCACTGCCATTCACCAGTCTCGCTATCATCGTTTCCACCCACAAGTCGCTGGCGATTCCAATTGAACCTCGATGCAAAAACCTGAATGGCAATTTCTGTAGGGTCACCTCGAGCTTGCCATTGGCCTTCGTTCTGGGTGACATGGGCAACATTAGCCATAGAAGCAATATTCATGTAACGCTCAGTTGACGGGTGCTCGGTTACTACGGAACCCGATTGCAATTTGGACGGGTCTAGGGCGGTTTTCTCGGCATTCCGGTCGTAAGGAGGGCCGTCCTGGAAGGTGACTTCCCCCATAGTCGGATCAAATGGCTCTCTTGTAGTACCGACTGTAAAAGTGCCACGTCCGGCAATCCAAGCGGCTTTGGCGACCATACGGCCTTGAGTGAGGGTTCCCGTCTTGTCCGAGCAAATATTCGTTACAGCGCCAAGTGCCTCCAAACTATCGAGCTTTCGGACGATGACGTTTCGTTTGCTCATACGCTTGGTCCCGACCGCCATAGTTATAGTGAGGACGACAATCAGACTAGCTGGGATCATACTGAGGCCGGTTGCTACTCCGTAAATGACTACCTCATTCTTAGAGCTAAAACTATTCGCAGCTTCGACAATAAGAGCACAGACGCAGGCAATGAAGAATAGCAGAATGGCGAGCTTGGACAGTTTCCGCTGGAGAGGAGTACCAGTGTTGATGCCGAGGAAATGGCCGACGAAGTCGCCTCCGGTAAGGGCCCAAGCTTGGACGTAACGATGAAAGCCAGCAGTTCCGTCTTCTTTCCTCTTGACGGGGCGAACCTTGGATCCCTTCTTTTTCAAGGCCGCTGCAATTTGTCCGATTTCTGTTTGCATACCCTAGATATTAGGATGAGAAATTGTCTTCAAATACCATGAACGAAAACTCACAGTAGCGACGACAACGCCCTTAGCGCGGCCCTTCGTGACAGTAGATGAACTGAAGGCAATGTTGAGCCTATCACCGGCTCCGACCTCTTTATCGAAGGTGCCATGGGATGTCTTAGCAACCGGAAGAGACTCTCCGGTCAGCAGAGCCTCATCGGTCTCCAAGTTGACGGCTTCAATCAATCTATGACAAAATTAGCGACGAAATAGAGAGATTGAATCTATAAAGCACTGGTTTGGTCTTGGAGACAGTTTTCATTGAGCGGCACCCAACTTACCTCAAATCAGCCGGTACAGTGTTTCCAGTGTTCAATTCCACGATATCGCCCGGTACGAGCTCACCAGTGGGCACTACCTGGGATTGGCCATTACGGATGACACGTGCAGTTGGCGATCCAAGGGCGCGAATGCTACTCAAGGTCTTCTCAGCGGAGAATTCCTGGAAAAAACCAACGACAATATTGAGAAGGATAACGAAGGTAATAACGCCCCCCTCAATCCAAGACTTAATGGCAAAAGACGCAACCATAGCCATGATGAGAACCTTGTGATTGGTCAGAAATACTGAAGGTCAAATTAAGAAGGGGAGGCTAACCAAAGTCAGCGCATTTGCAACCTGGTGGACCAAGATGCGAAAAGGCTGCACTCCGGGCCCCTCATCGAGCTGGTTGGGCCCATACATGGCCTTCCTGCTCTTCGCCTCATCCACTGACAGACCCCCATCCTGAGTGACATTAAGCCTCCGGAGGATAGCCTCGAATGGCAAGGTATGGGCTGGATCCTCCAAGTCGTAGGCCAGAGGGGCCTTTTCGTTTTGCCCACCCATAGTCGCTGCGGTATGGTTGGTTGTGGACCGTGCGCCAAGGTGGGGGAGACACTATCGATAAACAACCAAGTGCAAATAATGCAACGGCAACAGCAACAGCGGCAGAACGCCCCTCAGGCGCAAGACAGTCAAATCGTGGATTGAATTTCTTTGAATATATCTGCAGACCGGGTGATTGTCTTTATACGCGGGGCGGATCGTCCTCCACTTCGGCTGCAAACGGCAGTGGAGTGAGGGATACTGAGTATCGCCCACCGTTAGCGTTTACCGCGTATGCAAGTGTCTCTAAATCGTTTGGACCAGTGAACAAACCTGCAGCCATAGCACCAAACAAAAAAATCTTTCCTCATCTGCTCTTGGCCGGGGCAACGAACTGGAGCATGTCGGGTCAAACGAACGTCTCGGCGATTGGCGAAGGGGCTTGGCAATCGAGCCCGATACATGGGCAGGTGCAGGCCGTCTGGGGGTGCTTGGCGGAGACGGGGGCAAGGCCGGTCGCCTTCGGTCAAGACCCGTCCAAGACTTGTCGGGTCCCATATGCTGGCGAAGCTGGCGTGCTGAATCACGATAGCATGCTTGGCGGGGAGGAAGGAAGTCGTACGGAGCGGCGAGGGGGCTTGGCGGGCGGATTTCATTGGGCGAGACATGTGACGCCTAGCAACCTCCAAGTCTTTGCACGCCGCGTATCGTCGGCCACCAGTGCCTCAGGCGGACTTGGCCCAATGTAAGCATTCTGCCCTTCTCCTGGCACTTCTCTGTCCTCCCCTCGTGCCCTCTCAGCATGCAGACTGGCGCCGATAAGCTTCGTCAGTCCACCGCCGGTCAGTCATAGTCATATTAATCAATCGTAGGCCTAGCATGAGGGCCTCACAAAAGCTGCGCCCGCCCACCTCCCCACGCGCAGCCGGTATCCTCCTGGATAAATCGACCGCGAATTCATACACTGTATACATCATCAAACCCGCACAGGACAGCATAGAGTGGTACCCCTTCGCGCCCAGTTGTGCTCCGACCCGCTGCTCCAAAACCCCCAATAGCTTGGCAGGCCATGCTGCTACCGATTCGAGGACGTATCAAAGTGTCTGGAGTCATGGACACGGGCCCGTCAAATTGACGATCTTGATAATTTTGTCTAACCTGGCGCGCCCGGTGCCTGGCCTATCGACCTGCCAAGTCCTGCAGTGACGGGAACTCGAACAGCAGTCTTTCAGCGCCGCGTTTCGTTCTTTCGGAGGGTTTCAAAGGTAGGACATCACCGTTTCAGGGATCATAATTGTCCTATTAGGCCCAAATGCCATTTCTCTGGGAGGCGGTTACTCAAACCAATTTCTCGTTTTTGAGGCCCAGTCGCCCTTGAGCAAGTGCGGGATCCAGTCTGGCACTGCCCTCATCCCTCTCCTTTCCGTCACCCCACACAACCCAAAAACACCTCATCGCCCGGCCAGCTTCCCTTCTTCTACGCTATATTGTAAATAACGCACTCGTCTATTCGGCTGGTCCGGTAATTGCATGACGGTGTCTTTGGTTTCTTTGCCGCGCCATTCCTTCCCTTTTTATTCTTCTCTTCGTCCTCTTCGTTCCCTTCGTCCCAACGCACTTTTTATGGTACATATTTAGCACATTCCGTTCCCCTTTCATACGCCATCCCTCGCTCGCGCGAGCACCGACCGATAGGAAACCATGCCTTCCCTCGATGTCAGCGAGCTTAACATTGTCATCGCCGTCTTAGGTTTCTGAGCCTTCATGCGCCGAAATGGAATGTCTGCTAATCTATCTGTTGCAGGCGCTTTCGTCGTCGGCTATGGATTCCTTTCGGCAAAGATCAAGCAAGTCTGGTATCTAGGTGAAGCCTGTACGTTCTAATTACATCTTGAGCTGGGTGATTCGCACTTAAACTAAACTATTGCAGTACCGGCCGTAATCTTTGGCATCATCCTCGGCCCAATCGCAGCCAAGTTTCTCAATGCAGAGCGATGGGGTTCCGCCGAGGAAGGCCAACAAGAGGCTATCACTCTTGTGAGCAAAACAGCGGCCGAAATGAGAGCGTCAACGCTTTTGTTCCTAACATAGAACAGGGTCTCTGTCGAATCGTCATCGGTGTTCAGCTAGTCATTGCCGGCTTCCAACTTCCCGCCAAGTATTCAGCTGCGAACTGGAAGGAGATGGCAATATGTCTCCTCCCTGTCATGACCATCATGTGGATTTGCACCAGCTTGTGCATCTTGATCACGATACCGAAGCTGTCGTTCCTCGCGGCTCTTGTCATTGGTTCCTGTGTTACGTGTACCGACCCGATTCTGTCGCAAGCCGTTGCCAAAGGCCCGTTCAGTGATAAATTCGTGCCCCGTCCCTTACGTGAACTTATCTCTGCTGAAGCTGGTGCCAACGATGGTTTTGGATTCCCATTTCTCCTTTTAGCTACGTTTCTCATCCGGCATGCAGATCTGGATGGGGTCAATTTCAAGGAAGGTTTCAGTGAGGGTGCATCGGAGTTAGCGCATCGGGCTCTCAATCTCTTGAAGCGGGAAGAAGAAGTCGGACGTCTTGGTGGTGGGGTCCCCAAGGCGATCGAGATGTGGATTGTGGAAGGATGGCTTTACATCATCATCATGTCCGTTGCCATCGGAGCTATCATTGGATTTGGCAGCATGTTTGCCATCAAATTTGCTCTAAGAAGGAAATGGATCGATTCTGAGAGCTTCCTACTCTGGCCAATGGCCATCGGCGTAAGTCCAGTGCTATCCTTGCGCCTAGGCCCTGATACTGACAAGCCCCGTTAGCTCTTCACCATCGGTGTCTGCGGCATGCTTGGCACAGATGACCTCCTTGCCTGCTTCGTCGCCGGAAATGCTCTGAATTGGAATGGGCAATACCTTGAGGAAGCTGAGAAGCGCCATGATGAGGTCAACAGCTGTTTCGACGTGATTCTCAATTTTGGAGGCTTCATGTACATTGGGACCATTTTCCCATGGCAACAGTTCCAGATGCCAGAGGTAACGGGTATCACTGTTGGACGTCTCTTCATCCTTGGATTCTTGATCCTATTGTTCCGCCGCATCCCCGCCATCTTCATGATGTACAAGATTATGCCTCGCTGCGTCAAGGATTGGAAGGAAGCTCTGTTCATGGGCTACTTCGGCCCAATCGGTAAGTTGGATTACTCACAAGCATTGGTAATTTCCACTCATGCCGCCTAGGTATCGGCGCTGTGTTCTATGTCGAGCACACCCGCCATCTTTTTCCCCACACCGGGGAAGCAGGAACTGAGGAGGAAGACAACCTCACCCGAGCCATGATCCCCGTAGTTTATTGGCTCGTCCTCTTCTCCATCATTGTCCATGGCCTGTCCATCCCCGCACTCGATGCGTTCTACCGCTACAAGGGCGTCCAGCCCATCACAGAACCGGAGCCCGCAGAGATACGTGTTCTATCGGAGACTGATGCGCTGCCCAATAACGCATATCACAACCGAAAACGTAATTCCGTCATCGTCCACAACCGCTTTTCCCGCCCTGTTTCCTCCGCGGGCCCTGAGCTCGCCCGCTGGCATTCAAATCACAGTGCCCATACGCTGCACTCCCACCATTCGCACGATGAAATCGACCTCGAGAAGCTCGAGCAAGCCCGCCTCTACGAACGCAAGATGGGCAATAATGGATACATATAGTGATAGCTAGCGGACCCCGCGGAGGATACGCCAGAACGCACACCAGTCCCTTCGAGCGCAAGCAACATCACCGCGGGGAAGCAACAATTATGACAACTCAGTGGGATTTTGTATATGGTATGGCCGGAGTTGGGAGGACGATAATTGCGCTGGGTTACGTTAAGGGTCTGTATTGATAAGAACTGGGCGATTTCTGCCCCGACGCTCGCTTTTTTTTTCTTGATAGACCATTGATGGATACGCGGGTCATGTATGGTAACATCAAGTATCAACGTTAAACTGTCGCTCCTTGGCCAGTGCATCTACTTGCTACTCGTTCGTCTATCCTCGTTTCCGCCATGGCTCTATCAACTTTGATGATGTTCGTCATCTGGATGTTTCAAGCAGCCTTTGGACCGAGCGAGATGAGATGTGCTACAAAACCGGGCGTCCCTTGGCTATACACAGCATGTTTCGCAAAGGGCATATCCGACTGCAGTGTTCTTCGCCTTTCAAACAAAATTCTATTCCGATAGTAGAGTTTTAAGAGCAATATCCTGTACTTACGGCGGAGGGACTCGTCGTTTTTCTTGCAATGTTAGCCACCCAGTGCTGGCCGCTCCGAGGTAGCAAGGAAGAGTTACAGTAAGCCACCCGCTCCGTATCAAACTTCGGCGGCTGCCAAGTCCGCTGTGGATCCCTCTTGATGCGCGCCAAGCCCCGCTATCGTGCCGTCTTTTCCGGAAGGACTGAGACCCGGCCAGAGACCCGGATAGCCCATCCACGGGCTGCCAGTATATTTATACACAGTAACAGGATATCCTAGACAATTCTCTCGAGCACTAATGAAGCAGGTAGTGTAGGAATTGCTGCGCCGTCTTCGCTATAATTTTTTTTTTTGAGGATGGAATGAGAGCGGGTATCGGAGGATCGACGTGGGGTGTGTGGAAGTGTTGCGTGGCCTTTGAGACCGGGAGGCTCCGGCAGGGCGGACGGGGGTGGGAGAGTCCGACAGTCGCAACCGCCGCGCATCGGCCTCCCGCGATCAACAGGGCAAGCAGCGCCCTATACGCCATACGTGCATCCATACGGTATCTACGCGCCCAAGCCTCGCGCTGGTCATGTGCCCAGCGGGTACTGCCTCTGCGGCATTTTTTTCGCACTCCGACTAGAGTCCTTGACTGTCACAAAACAAGCATTTTGCATGCGTGGGCCGTCGTTTCGAGCTATCCATAAGCAGAGAGAGTTCTAGTTGCTGGTGCAGAACGTCGGGGCGTGCCGATTTTTGCGCGCCGCGTATGTACATGTGAACATGCATAGCTAATACGTACCCACTTATGTACCCTACCCTGCCCCTCTCCCAACCTACCTAGCCCATGCATCTATATCGATAATGCGGATTCCTGATGCCGATTACTACCATCTCGTGCCAATTGCATTGTTTCTTTGTAGATCCGCACCTCGCGGAGCAGCACAATGCTCACCGCCATTGTTGCGAATAGCGAGTCCGAGGCTCAATTCCGCATCCCGTCTTCGGACTCAGTCATGTGCACATCTAAGTCTACGTTCTGCTAACTAGGACGTTTGGCTTGGCCCAAGCCGCGTCCGATGCTAATGCTATATGCCTCGGTGCGGGGGCTTGTCCCTTCTGACTCTGTGGCCGGCCGGGTTTATTACGCTGCAGCTATTTCGTCGGTTCTGGATTATTCTGCTGCTGCTAAGAGGACAGTGTCTGATGAAGTTGTGCAAAGACGCGTTGTGTGTTCTTGATATGCGGATTTAGGGACTTAGTAGTGCATGCTTCGAACTGCAGTTTTGCGAATCTGCTAAGTGCATTTTTGGCTGAGGATATAGCAGTAGCGCATAGGATGAGTATACGCGTGGGACAGTCGCATGCAAGACGACTTATGTGTGGGCTAGGTGCCTAGACACTGGGATAAAAGATGCAAATGTTGACAAACAAGATATGACGAAGCCGTTGCGTGGCACGTACCTCGCATCTTCACTGTCTTCTATCCATGCTTCTTGATTGCTGTATTCTGCGCGCGATAGGGGCTGGGATGGTATTTCTAGTCCCTGCAGCGCTCGATTACTTTTACTTCTGGATCGACGAGGAAGCCCGGCTCCGTGACATTCTTCCGCAACGCAATACGGGGCCGGCATATGACGCTAGTAAGTAAAGACTATGAACCTATCACTGCGCTTGCATTGTTAAGCAGCTGGTAGAAGGAAATGTAGGTATAGACGACAACGCATCCGACATCTGTCTATAGCTCCTGTCTCTGGGCCATAGATAGCTTCGAGTCGACCATTCCTCTCCCTTATAATTTTTAGTCGTTTTTCCGGAATTGGCTGTTGCTTTCCTACCTTGGAAGCAATTCTACCTTAAGCTACACTGGGCATAATTGGCCACTAACAACTAGGCTGGGACTACAAAGGACGAGTCGCTCCACCTTCTCTCCCGCGACTTAAAAGTAGTGTAAGTAGAACGAACATAAGTACTGGCGTTTTGAGATATTGGTGTTAGGATATGCATACATTCCTATGTGTCTGTAGCGAAGAAGAATTGAACTTATTGGTGGGCGAATATAATTGGCCATGACTTAAAACCAGTTATATGATGTGATTCTAGGCTTATTGATGGACTGACCGGTTGACAGGTACTATGCTGTGCAATGCAGCTAAACAAAGGGAGTGGGAAGCGAGAATACATTTCTTAGCAATAAGGCAGATTTATGGCCTAGTGGTAGGACGGTTAGTTTGGCACCTATGAACACTCGGCACGCAGTCATATCAGAGCCTTATCTTATGGTTCATTCCTTCACTTAACTACATAAAACAAGCTGGGAAAGGTCAACCTTGCACTGATTCCCATAATTCCAAAATGTACACTGAGCCTATGAATGGACATGATTCTAACCAGTTCAACCAAGCACAGCGTGAACTTATTAAGACTTTTTTCGAACAAGATTACACTTTAAATTTGGCGTAGACGCTTCTCCTAAAGAGATATTCGGGTTTCAAAAGAAAATTGGACTGGGCGTTATTCCTATTATCCTACCCTTCAGCTACCTTTACAACTCAGCTACTTAGTTATTTTGAGCAACCTGATGCACTCTTCGTCAACCAGAACAATTAGGACAGGTTTGAGATTCTTGACCCTTTCGACTACTTTAGTAGCACGCACAAAGACAGAATCGATGAGCAGCACAAAAGAATTTACCTTATACAACGACGGATCATAGGGCACATGGCATGACAAGGTTTGGGGTTTCAGAAGAGCTGCAAATTCCGATCATGATGCTCTTGCTTTGAAATTAGAATAGCACGTAGATGTTATAGAACAGCTTACAAAATCCCGTGTTATGTTCACTTGGGAAGGGGTTCGTGCTCGGAGGAAAGTCTTACGAGACGTTATAGCGACACTAGACCGAATTGATCACAGTTGTCGGAAAGAAGCAGAAAGTATGTCAATTCATCAATACAAGTCATGATAGCACTAATAATTTAAATCCCTCTGTCAAAGACGAAGACAAGATACTATTGCAAGTCTCGAGCAAGAGACACCTACTTCATTTCCTACGGATTCAACTCCTAGAGCTACTACTCGTAGGACCACAAGAGACTAAACTGTATCTTGGTCAAGTCAGCAAAATCTGATGAGTGCTCGCCTCGGAACGCTGCCTTCTCTCATGCGCCACATCCTAACTCAGGCGAGTTCGAGTTCAAGAGAGATAAATTACCAGTCACTAGGTAAGTTTAAAATTTGATAAATCATTCTTCTCTCCTAATTGTTTGATACATAGATGGCACACTCTACGATCCATTCTCTCCCGAAAATTCGCGATAACGTCAACACCATTAACTATCACTCTTGAGTGAAGAATCCAGGGATCAAAAGTTTCTAGACCTCGTCGCTCACAAAGCAGCTGTACTCCTTTTCTTATCTATGGCACTAGCTGCATCAGCCATCCTAATCACCATCTCCATAGAGCGTCTACCGTCCCACCCTGACGCGATTCGCCTCCACAACGATTAGTTTGGCTTTTCTCCTTTTTTTTTTAGTAGGTTATTCTACCAATACTTCGGAGTCGCACGATACATATTCCTCGAGCATGATTTCTCATCAGCTTTACTGCTAGCGTGGTATCGTGTATACGCCTGTTTTTGTATATCCGTATAGTTCCTTCTGGCGCAGCTAGGCCCATTGTAACAGCCCAGTTGATTAAAGATGCGAGCGCCGCAATCCGGGATACCAAAATTAACATTCAGAATCATTGAATCTACATTACATTTCCGCGAGATATATATTAGCTATCATCGGCGCGTTTAACCGCTACGGTATTAGTCTAATTTCTTCACATTTCACAACAAGTCGATTGGACCTCTACTTATTGGCTAGTTCCGATCGACTATATTCCGAGCTTAGATACTTAGGCCTACTACGCACGCAGATATGCACAAGAGATTGCCCACATCAATCTGTCCAATGCCGTTGATACCCATTCACTTTAATGCCTATATTTACAGATATTGTCAGCGTATTTGCGAAGATGAAACGGCTTGAAGAAACTAGTGCGAGCCACGTCGTAAACAGATTACTTGTGAGCCAATTCCTCAATACAATATTACTGTTCGAAACGAATAAATTAGCACCATGAGCGAATTGGAGTGCACGCAGATGGCAATCGTACGAACTATCATCCAAGAAATCACAATACCATATTCACTTCTATTGACATAATTATTACAAACCTGTGCTTGAAATTCGTTCTAGTCGCTTTTTGATAATGGGTTAGATTCTGTATATCCAATTCTATATGGACGAAGAGGTCTTGGTAACAGAAGAACGAAGAGAGTGCACTTATAGCCAGTGATGCTCGTAACAAATTTTTCCTCCATTGAACATTTTCACTAAAAATCGGAGGAACTCAGTGACGGACTTTTTCGTAGACGACCAACTACACGTCTTCTCAACTATCTACGGATCTGACGGGTCTTAGTACCACTTATCTCTAGCTTTGCCGTGTGACGTAAAGGACATGGTAACGCAGTTCGTTATCGAGCATAGCTGCATTCCACATTCCATAGGAAGGAAGAAGGGAGCTTTCGGTGCTCAGTTCTCTGCAAATCGCTTTCCGATATATTTTCTATCCTTATTGCTTCGTTTACAATTAGATTAGTTGAACTATTTTAAAAATATATCTCTTTTACCCCGGCTGCTCGTTTTCGTGAGTCTCGGCGAGAGAGTAATGTTGTTGGAGTAACAGTATATGTTCGAGTATGGTCAACTGATAATGAGCGATGTCTTCTGGGTGGAACCGACCCATGAGTTCTTGTCACCCGGCGTCGATTAGATGCAAGTCCAGCAGAGCTACGCCCCCGACGAATCTCAGCATTCGGATATGTATCTCCTTGGCGTGCATATCGAGGGGACCGCGCCTCGGGGGTGATATGAATTTCGAGTTCTCGAGAACGCGCCCGGTGAGAATACTCTGGTGTCCTTATAGGGGAGCGTCGTACAGGAGATAAGGAAACGCTCCTGATTGGTGATGGGGACATATCGTCCTGGTGCCTGTGTGGCCTGATATTCCTTTCCCTTCCCCGTTCCCATATCTCTCCACACTCTCGCGGATAATCCTCCCACCATAAGCGTGATTCCGCTTCCAGAAGCTCCCTATTCAAACGCTCCACTTCAGTTTCTCTCCTACCTCTCTCTGCCTCTTGCAATTGGGACTTCAAGTCTAGTATCTCTTCCCGCAGACGCCGCTCTGACCACCAGCGGCGATATTCTGCGTTGCATAGAGCATCCTCTAGGATCACTTCATCATGCGATGGCCGGGTTCCTTCGCGAGAGTGGCGCTCCGCTCGACTGTTTACAAATGCTTCTAAGCTTTCTTGCTCTACCTTTCGCTTGTGCTCCTGCTCAGCCCTTTCTCTCTCGATATTCTCTCTCTTGAATTTCTCCCATTCTTGCTCCTGTAATCGACCCGCCTCTGATCGCCTTCCTACGAAGCCTTTACCATAGTCCCCGCGATCGGACATCTTCAACCGTGAGCATCTAGGACATAATGGATGCGGATACGCACACGGGATATAAGTGGGTTGTGCTTCATGCCTGGGGGGTCCCGGCATAATATAGCATTCATTTTCTTCATCCCACAAAGATGGTCTAACATCCGAGTCGCAATAGCGGGATCCGCGAACGTCCTTTTTCGTCCTGTAGCGACTTTTGCTTAAAGATTTTTCCATTTCCTTGCTTGAAGGTAGTTTCTTTGGAGGGGGGCCACCCGACTCCATTTCCTTTTCGATGTCAGCGAGCCGAATGTTTTAAGGGAGGCGAGTGGATGACCCACCTCTTTTACCCAAGCTGTTGCTGCCTTCTCCCAATCTTGAGTTTCTTTTGTAGGCCAAATATCAAAGTCCGAGAATGTACAATACAAACAAAATGCGCTCATGTCCGACCCTAGCGGCTGGCCCGAATCGTGCTTTGCACGAGTATCAGGAGGTTTCCCTGCGCGCGTGAATATATTGCTACCCCACCCTAATTCTCGAACCCTAGCCTCTACCTCGAAATCAAAATGGAGATACCGCAACTGTTTCTCAAAAAGGTTATGGTCTTCAACCACGATTTTGTAGAGATCATCCCGGGGAACTTCGCGCGTGATAGTGACAGGCATCTTGAAGCTCTGGTACACTTCGGGAACCCACATATGGGTATCCCACTGGGTTTGCCAGAACCAATGCACAGCGCCATTGTACATATGAGGCCATCGGACCCAACGACAGTGCCGGCTCAAATGGTGCTCCCTGTAATGGTTCGGTGGGCGGACTCGGAAGAAATATAGACGACGAGGCTGTGGTACTAACGCGCGCGAGATGCGTGCACAAATAGATTGGGTGGAATAGTCTTTACTAGCTAGATCTTTCAAATATAAATTAGCATGCGTTTAACGACAATTCTAGCTGCTTTAAATGACTAGCCGAGCTTTTTAATTGACTATCCAACGAAACTGTAGTGTTGACACTTGTTTTAAGTCTCCCGATCCAGCAAAAGGAATTTAATACCCACATGGTTCCTGAGAGACCCCACGCCTCCAGGATTCCATGTCGTCCCGTTCTACTGTTACCGATTTGTTGCTCTGGAAGTGGAGTTCAACGTTGGGTGAAATAGCAGGTGCGGTTCCTGAAGCTCCAAGAGCTGCTCCTCGCTCTTTGGCTTTCTCAGTTGTGAGCTTAGCCCTTGCCCAGGAATCCGACTCTGGTGTAAACACATGATTCTCGGGAGATTTAAATAAGTAGCGAAGGGACACGGAGTCAAAGAATTTGTTAAATTTCTGAGATCTATGGTTGACATTTTATTAGCATCAAAGCGGTCAAATGAGAAATTCTACGTTGGTACGCAGGGAGGTGACCGACTCTTCATCGAAATCAATAAGGTCTACTTCGAGCGTGAAACTAGCAGTAATGCGGTAGACCTTTTCAGCGGTGAGCTCTACGCGTATTACGGGCTTAGTGACGTTTAAGGTCGTGTAGTCGCCATCGAACGGTGAGATTTTGTCCGGAAAATCGACGTGAGGGACATGTAAAATATGCTCATGCTTTCGCCCGCTAGACATGATCCAGTAGTAGTTTTGGTGGGATACCGTACAATGAGGATTCTGCAACACTATGCGCTAATACGATAACAACACCCTTGCTGACCTTTAATTTTTAAACCCGCGACTGAGCGAGGCTTGGCACAGGAAACGCCGTCTATTGAAAAAGAAAAAAGTGGTGTGATGGAGTGAACAATTCGAAATGGCTTCAGCTCCCCCCTCTGGTGCTCCTGTCAGGTGATTAGCTATACGATATTAGAGTTCGCTTAAGCATGCCAATAAAAGCACGGTGGTGCGATAGCGTAATATCGAATTTGGGTTCCAGTATTAAGCAATGTTCAAAGTAGCTCTCAACTAGGTTATGGATTCCATTCCTGCGAACAAATTTTGATGTGAAAATCTATTCAAAGTCAATTTTGAAAGACGTGGATAGTAGAATAGGCGCTATGCGGAACTTTACCCCGCCGACGAATTTATGGCTGATTGCCTTTGCTGGATCATGCGCCAAGCCACGCACAACTTTGCTTTTCCCTCTGTAGTAATCGTATAGCTTGGGTGATCAGCAGATACGCCTTGTCTCAGTGCCCCTTTGCTAGAGAAGCTTTAGCAGACCTTAATCAGAATAACGCGTACTGAATATACCGACGATAAACTCCTATTCGGCTTAAGGCACGAAATGAGAGCGTGCGTTTGCTGGACTCTGAAGTTAGGTATAATCTGACATAGTCAGCAGCAATCAGAACTGGCCGGACCTTTAGGTATCGAATAGTTATGAAGGACTAAATCTTTTGTTATAGAATGGGTCAGAGACCTTAATACAGAGATTCCTGTGTATACAGCTGTAAGGGCCATATCGGGAGAACACGTGATTTACGACATCGTGAAGGTAGTACAAGTATCGCCCGGAAGCATAATAAATGCGCTTTTCAATTCTATTTGTCTCTCTCAGAATCTCACAATGCTTCAGGAGTCATCGAAAATGACGTATACTATATCCAGCGAATACGAAAATATAATTCGACGAGATAACCAACATGGTATACGTATTCTTAACAGTGCTGACGCTGTATATTCACTCTTCTTTTATAGCCTTAGCCAAATATCAGGAGCATATACAGACTCTGAGATAAGCCGTGAGCCAATAATAGAAGACGCTGATGCTACAGATAACGAGACCTGACTTAGATATATACCTTTCTCAGCTCCCTCAAATGCTGTAAATGTCCTCAGATGCAGTTTCTACGGTCTCTTCAATTGCCATTCGGTCAGTGACATTGAGGGACAGATCAACCGCTTCCAGTCATACAGTCGTCTGTAAGTCGTCCAAACGAGCCGGTGGACCCTCCGAACGAACATATATACACTACTTGCCGTCACCGACTTGACGAAGCTGGGAGTCCCTTGAGTTGGCGGACTCGATTTCCAGAAAATTTCTAATAATCGTAACTGCACTGCACTGCACTGCACCCATTATCGAAGGGCTCTAGTCACCGAAGTAAGATATCTCATTAGTCATCATATTAAAATGCGCCATACCAAACAATCTCTCCGGAAGATGGTAACATTGCCAACACAACAATAAGTTCATGCCATGCTCCGGCTCTAGCTCTAGCCCTAGAAAATCAACGTTGGAAGCATTCCTAACGAACAACCCGTAAAAGGAGGCCACTATTTCGCAGGCAATTTCGCAGATAACGTCAATTCGAAGCACACAATAAATTGCGAGGCTTCTGCCTAGCCCATAAGGGTGCTAATAGAAGCCGTTAGAACCTCATCCTCGCCCTTATGCCGCCTTCACCTGCCTCATGCGCTCTGTTAGTGCCTAGCCCAAGCACCTTTAGCACTCCCAACGTCAAACCCTCCTTCCCTTCGCTCCTTAGCTCCTTTCCCCCATCACCTCCACAGCATATTTCACTCCTTTTCCTTTCTCAATCCTGCCTCTGGTGGCTCCGCACGGGGATCACTTGCGAGGTGGGGTCCTAGCTGTGGTGTTGTGGGCCGGACTCTACCGGTTTTTGACTCTGGGTTCCCCCTTCATACTCGGACTTCGACTCCATGCCCGGCATGTGCCGTTCATCGCAGTTGACCCCCAAACAGGGTCTTCGTAAGTCGTAAGTGCGAGTGCGGGAAGTCATGCACGTGTGTAAGCAATGCGGATTCCACACCGCATAAGACCAGAGAGGTTGTCTATAATAAAGCCCATTTCCTTGGTAAGTACCTCCTCATGTTTTCCCGGGCTTCACAAGCTATCACTTTCATCCACATTCCGACATTTTCAAACTTCTCCACCAAAACATCATCAAACTCCTGCCAGGTTCCTAACATGAGTTACCTCGCAACATTTACAAGACTTTCGTTGTTTATCTCCTACCTACCATACTAACAAATAAAGAAATCAAACAATCATCATTAACGACTTGAAGGACGTGATCTTGAAGGACATGAGAGCATGAAGGACAGAAGTGCAGAAGGACACAAGGGGCAGCGTTATGAAAGATAGCATCATGGTATATCATAGTCAATAAAACTACATAATAAGACATAGTCAGGACTAAGCCCACAAATTGCCAGCCCTATATCTCAATATAATTAGGAAGTTTATGCATGCCCCTATTAAGTAGACTTTCGGGTATTCAATTCGCTCCAACACCAATAAAGCCGGACGTATTCCTGGAGTTGTGCCTTGGGTGGTGACATTATTTCATGAGGAGCTGAAACCTTGAAAGGGTCTGGTGTCTGCCGGGGCACTTGGAATTATTTCTGCAGGTGAGCGTGGAACAATTCTGATATGTGCTGGGAATGTTCAGAAGATCATGGTAATGTGGACAACCTTACAGCTAGCTGCCGGCTTCCGGATGTGAACTTACGACTTTGTTATCATGAAAATCCTTTGTCCATTTTAATTCTCAATATTTAAAGGTTATCATCCAAGAGCTCATCAAGGGTGGCTAGGGGAGAAGAAAGACAATGAAGTGTCTCAGCAACTACTCAACGCCGTAAGGAATGGTAGTGATGGGAGGCCGGGGCCAAAGGCGAGCTAGACCGCATCAAGAAGTGCCTCGGCTGACGCGACGGCGGGGACCCGATAGTCCATCAAGCAGGGGTGCTGGTTAGCTTCATAAAATGCCTTCGATATCCAACACCGATAGTCCAATACACAGTTCGCCACTCTGATTTTACTGTACGATGAATGCCATAAACGACCGCGTCGCAAATGGTGCCAATGGCACAAACGGCGCCTCATATGCTGCTAAACGGCTCTGGACGCACCCTGCCCCGCTTTCTACACCAATGTCGGACTTCCTGAAACATGTAAATGGAAAATACAATTTGCACTTGAAGAGCTACCTAGAATTGCATCAGTGGAGTGTAGAGAATACCACGGACTTCTGGAGCACAGTGTGGGACTTTGTAGGCATCAGGGCCCCAATCAAGGGCACCAAAGTCGTCGATGGCGATGCACCAATGTTCCCGCGCCCGGCATTCTTCGAGGATTCAAGACTCAATTTTGCTGAGAATCTGCTATACCCTACCCAAGATGTCGACCCCGAGAGTCCGGCCATCATAGCTGCGACAGAAACCACGAGGGAAGTGGTTACATGGAGGGACCTGCGAGAGAGAGTTAGACAATGCCAGAGAGGCATGATCGCTCTGGGCCTGAAAGAGGGTGGCCGTGTGGCTGGATATGTTGCCAATCATACTAATGCGTTGGTTGCAATGTTAGCTACAACTTCACTTGGCGGTATATGGACGGCTGTGAGCCCTGATACCGGAGTTCATGCTGTTTTGGAACGTCTACGGCAAATCGCGCCTACAGTCCTCTTCGCAGATAACGCAGCCTTCTACAACGGCCGAAGTCATCCGGTCATACCCAAGGTTGGGGAGATAGCCTCTGCATTGCCCTCTCTACAAGCTATTGTAATACTCCCTACCTTGAAGTCAGTCAAAGTTGATCTAGAGACAATTCATTCACCTTCGGGCAAAGTCTACGATTATAAATCATTCATATCGATCGATCCCTTGCTAGACCTGCATCTTTCATCAACTCTTGTATTCAAGCATCTACCGCCTGACCAACCTGTTTACATTCTCTATTCATCCGGCACAACGGGGGCTCCAAAATGCATTGTGCATGGCGCAATTGGAACACTCCTACAGCACAAGAAAGAGCATATAATCCACTGCTCCATCTCTCCCAAATCTAGGCTGTTCTACTTTACAACCTGTACATGGATGATGTGGCACTGGTTAGTTTCCGGCCTAGCTTCGGGCGCAACCCTGGTCCTATATGACGGGTCACCGTTCCGCTACCTCTCATTCCTCGACCCATCTACATCCATCCCAGATGATCTTGCCATGCATCGTCTCATCGACGAAGTAGGGATAACGCATTTTGGTACTAGTGCAAAATATCTCTCCGTCTTGGAACAAAAAAGGGTGGCACCTAGAGATGCTGGACTCTCCATGAAAACACTGGAGGCAATATACTCCACCGGATCACCTCTAGCCCCTTCAACGTTCTCCTACGTCTATAAAGCCTTCCATTCCTCCATCAATTTGGGCAGTATAACTGGTGGCACAGATATCATTTCGCTGTTCGGTGCGCCCAATCCTCTGCTCCCCGTGTATGAAGGCGAAATCCAAGGTCCTGGCCTCGGCATGTCAATTAGAGCCTTCGATTACACGGGCCAAGATATCACATCCACCGGTGAACCAGGTGATCTCGTCTGCACAAAGCCTTTCATCTGCCAACCGGTCGGGTTCTGGGGTGAAGACGGCGACAAGAAGTATCGGGACAGCTACTTTGATAAATTCACAGATGTACGCAGAGACCTGGTATGGCACCATGGCGACTTCGTTCGTTTTAATCCCAAGACCGGCGGCATATGGATGCTCGGTCGCAGCGACGGAATTCTGAAACCCGCAGGTGTGAGGTTTGGCAGTGCGGAGATATACAATGTTTTATTAGAACATTTTGCCTATGAGGTGACGGATGCGCTGTGTATTGGGAGGAGGATGGAGCACGATACTGACGAGACAGTTGTCTTGTTTCTTAAGATGGTGGAAGGAAAGAGGTTCTCGCAGGATCTGACGGATAGGATCAAGGTTGTGATCAGGAAGACGCTTAGTGCAAGACATGTTCCCGGGGTTGTCGATGAGTGTCCGGAGATCCCCGTTACCACGAATGGGAAGAAGTAAGTCTCTATTTTGAGGAATTATAAGAACATTAGCTGACTATTTGCTAGAGTGGAGGGTGCTGTCAAACAGATATTATGTGGTATGAATGTCAAGACTAGTGCCAGTGTAGCGAATGCTGAATGCTTGGACTGGTATAGAGAATGGGCCAGGATACACTAAGCAATGCTCCGATGATGTAGGATATTTGTAGACATGGCGATAGGCATGGCCACCATTTAGAAAGTTTTTTTTTTCTACATGCCCCCTGTAGTCTCTTTGCTCCATGAACTCCGAATCTCCTACCTTTATAACTCAAGCACTACGCTATGTATTACAAATGTACCTTGTAGCCTTTACTAGCCACAGGATATAGAGTTGACGCCCTATTATCATGGAAGGTTATTAGCCAGGGTACAAAGGCTGACTAAAAAGGAAGCGAAGATGGTTTGAGACCGCTGCCTTGACATTCAAACCTAGTTATGTTCTACTCCAGCTCCACAAGTACCCTTCCATAAATTACATTTTATAAGCCCCGTTCAACACATGGAGCTCCTCCGTCACTTCAGGCCACAGATTTGGTCTCGAAGCCTTATAACTCTCCACCTTACCCTAAAACTCTGAGATCAGCACACCTGCCGAATTCCACCGATAGCTATCCGGGAGCTGAATGCTCGGCGCCAAAACTCCGTCTCCGTTCCCAGTTCCGCCGATCCGCGCGCATGCGACGTGGAATTGTGCGCAATTCGCCTTGTGCGTAGCATATAGAGCCAGACCCTCTGCGCGAAGCAAATACTAGCCTGGATAAACATCCGCAACGAGTGGAAAATGGAAGACCTGCATCCTATGCATCGCCCATTTCAATATTTAGTCAATAGCCCCGACGCTCAAGATCGGAGGACTAGAGACCAGAGAATAAATCTTGGTCCAATCGCCCGAATCGTCGTATTCTGACACCAGACCTAGTACTCTAGGAGGATAGGCTTGTTGTGGCCCGGGATGGCTAAACGTTTCCGCAACGCCGAATCCGACTTCGCTGCCTGCAAGAACGGTGTGCGTCAGGGTGTTGGCCCCGGATGCCGCGCCCGAATTGCAGCGCATGTTGGTGTAGTTGACGTTCTGGAGGGGCAAATCGAAGTTATCGGTTTTCCGAATGTATTGGCATAGTTCACCGACCACTTTACCGTTAATGATTAGGAGGTCAGTTGCAGTGCACAAGGCCAGTTGATATGCTTATAGCTAGCAAAGCGAGCGACTTCAGTACGCTCTTCACCATAATGATCTTAAGATTAGCTCCTTACGTTCTTGAACATTGATAGGGTTCCGCCGGCAGTATTGAGTTGCACTGTCCTCTGATTGTATTTCGTGCAACAGATTATACCTGGGATTTAGGATTGCTTAATGAACAATAGTTGTACGACGCCAGTGTGCTAAGGAAATCAATGTCAATCTTCAGCGACTAACCGGGATTCGAAATACCTAAGGATTTTGTCAAAAATCGCTTAGATGAAACCTTTTTATTCTCGCTACAAAGTGCGCTAGCTTGGTTTTCGACCAGATAGAGATTATGCAGTAAGATCCGATCTCCATTTGTTAACACTTGATGCCCATAATTCTTTGAGGCTGATAACTGCCTGATTGGGGAGATACAGGCGTGGGTATAAGAGAATTCGTAAGCCTTGCATTTTGGGGGGTTAGTAATACTTGACACGGTCATCATCGCTATTCGAAAAGATCTGGCTAGCAACTATTATCTCCATCGGGGTTTTCGATGTCGGTCGATCGATAAATTGCAACAGAAGAGGATTAATGGAACAGATAGAAGGTAAGACGTCATTTGAATCAGGCTGAACGGAATAGGCAAGTTAGAAATAACCTTATGGGAACACTCTTTTCGACACGTCTAGACATCCGCCGCAATTCTCAACGAAAGGTATCGCAGTTGTCATTGCGGAACGCGAGGTCGTCGTTGGACGTGTCACTGTTGTTGTGTTTGTTGCATATCCCCTTGGGGAAGTCTTAACCGACTTTGGCATCGGACCATCCTGGCATTCATATTTGGGGCCTTCCAATAGTTCAAGGCGCCATTTTCTGCTAGCTGAGCCAAGGACATATCTGTTAATGCGTCGCAGCGTCGGTCCAAGGCGAGGGGAAGCTGCTCCTCCTCCTCTTACAACATCTCCCGTCGCACAAGAGGTCACCAGGCATGAATCCTGTCAGCACAGCTAGCTTGTATTTAGGGTTGTGGAAGGAGGGCGAACAAAAGAAAAATAGCTCAATGATAGGATCATAGTCAAGATGTGAACATCCAATGGGTGTGAATTGGAGTTGAACGTTAGGCGAATTAGCTGTCGATTAACAAGGACTAATGCCCCGGTTATACACCGCTTACATTTGCTCTTGAAGAGTGTCACCAAGATAGCCACCAAATAAATTGTGCAGAGACTTAAAGGTTGCGAGGGATAAAACGATTAGTTGAGAGGAAATTTCATTATTTCTTTAAACTTGGGGTGTATCTCAAAGCGAGGGCCAGAACTTATCGTTCTAACGACAAGCCATTGCATTGGAGGGGAAATCTAATACTTAATATCCGAATACGTCCCAGAAATTTGATTTATCGAGCCATGCTTCGGCCAAGCCTGCTACGAGCAACCTGTAGAGAATAGCACGGTGAATAATATTTCACTTTTTTAAGATGGATGTTCGACTTACCATTGATCGAAATCTCTTTCCAAAAACATACGCAGGGATTGTTAATGTACATATCCCAAGATTAATCAGTGTAATAGCGTCAAAGACGCCCCTCGGGCCTGCGCTTGCGTACCACGAGTTCGCGTACGTCGTAGCGAGGAAGGTAAACACGGCTTTGGCGAAATTGATGGTGACAAAGGCTTGATTGGCATCCTTTGGATGACAATCGATGACGTAGGTAAGCGAAGCCTGAGAGGCAAAAGGTACAGACAAAGCATGGATACACATGAAAAACATCGGCCAGACCAAAGGAGCGCCATTATTGACGCTCATTCCAAAGCCTAGGAAGCCTGCAGTTGCGAGTGGGGTCGCAATGAGCATAAGGGTAAGACGGAACTCAGGCTCAAAGACACCACGATTCCTGCGAGCCATGCATTTAACGACAGCATCAGCCATCCAACCAGAGATCGGAGACCCGATTAGAGCGACACCGAGGAGTGGCAAGTTGGTAAGACCAATTTGACCTGGGCTGAGATTGTATGGTGGTGCCGAGAACGCGCTGACAGCGAGCAGTGAGATAGTGATCAACCATGTGAAATAGGAACCATAGACGATTGTAGAAAAGAAAACGGCAGGATAGGCGATCAGCGGAAGAGGTTTGATGACGCCTTTCCAGTAAGATTCCCTAGAAAGACGACCACGGAAGAGGCGCAACTTCTGACGATAGGTCTCCTTCTCATCAAGTTCGATTGTGACAAAAGACTTTTCTTTCTCCTCGGCGTTGATTTTCTGGGCCCGCGGTCCGCCATATGTTGTCTCAACAACTACAAAGAACATGAGGAACAGGATTGGGATAAATATCAATGCCGAGATGCCGAAGGTAGCTTCGAAGGAAATTCGTTCAATGATTGCGCCGGATATAGTTTGACTAGGACGTGTCACTTTGTTAGGCTAGAATGATATGTATGTGAAAATGCACCTACCCAAGTAGCACGCCTGAAGCGAGCATGCAGCCCCAAATACTAAGGAACGTCCCACGTTGGTGGACAAAGAAGAGATCGGAAACCGTAGAAGTAACCAAAGTTTCAAGAGGGGCAGAGGCAATGCCTTGCACTACCCTCATGGCAGTCAGGGACGAAAATGTCTATCTTCGGGTCAGTCGACCGTGCTTATTCAGCACAATGAATACGCACTGTACCGAAAAACCCCCAGATATTCGTCGCCAATAAAAGAGCGGTAGAAAATACAAAGAAGGGTCGCTTGCCCCAGATATTTGCCCCCGAGGCAGTAAAAAATGTTGTAAATCCGACCCAGAATGCCAAAAGCCCGATGATCAGACTGCCCACCATGTCTAAGCTAACATGATATTTACGCGCAACTACGTGGATACCAGGAGTAACCATTGGCCCAAGTCTAAGTCTTGGTTAGTGCATCGAATCGTATCTAGGTTTCATGGAAATTCGTACGCAGTTGTCACTCCGGAACTGAATGCAAGAATGAACATGATCGAAATTTTCCACGCCGGAGACCTAGTTCGCTGTTAGAACTAGGCTTTACTGTTGCGTAAGAAAAAAGTACCAGTTTAGAGGATCATTGGGACTGTCAGAAGGTTGTGGTTGTAGAATGATATTGCCATCACGCTTGAGTGACTTCGTGTCCACCACTGCCTCTTCTATTTTCATTCACGTGGTTAGTAGTAGTATATCTCATAATCTATCGTATCATATCTCACCAACAGTTGGCGATGCGCCTAAAATAGCGGTTCCCGGTGGATATTCCATATCCGAATCCTGTAATATACCGCAACCCATCTTTGCTATAGCTACGAGAGGACACAGAAAACAAAGAGTGAATTTTAGAGCGAGTGACTGCCAGCAGCCTTAATGGGGTGAAGAGAATGACAACAGAAAGGAAAGTAAATGTATGTATTTTTTGAGGATAAAGGTGAAAAAACGACGCTTAAAAACGAAATGGAGGCCAGCTCTTGGTGTTGAAGGAGTGCTTCCAACGCCTTGATGTATGGCATCAAGGCGGTCAAAGCTGGAAACGGTCAGGTCTACCCAGCCATCGCGAAACATCGGTGAGGAGGATGTATTCCAGCAAAAGCCTCTTAACAGAATTTATGGGTGTTTCAGCAGCTTGTCTTTCGCAGGGCATGCTAGGCGAGAACTGCCGAGACGTGCACATCCTGTACGACCGCCAAGAAATTTGGAGGTATTCAAAGCACTCTGTGTTTCACAGGGCCATCGGTCGCCTGTAGGATGGTTCTTCGAAGGGCGGCTGCTACGTAAAGCACAGTAAAGGGAGGCTTAAGCTTACCCCCAATGGCAATCCGCACAATGTCGTCGTCACAAGAGGATCTTTTGTAAGCTCCTCTCCTACCGCCCATGTCCGGTTCGATCATGCTCTTTTGAGCCCCCGACAGCAACTTCAGAAGCCCATCATGCATGGAAAGATACCAAAAGGGAGTCTCTAACCAGAATTGTTCAATTCGCGTAGGATTTGTTATAGGTAGTCCATCATCTTGTGCTCGACCGTGCTCGATGCCTTGTCAGTTTTGTGCAACTCACCGAAGTGCTGCAATAATTATAGAAATACAATCACCAAGACAACAGAACACCGAATCTAAGTACTGAAACGGTCAAGAAATAATATAAGCATCGCGAAAAATCTACGAACAACCGGGGCTGATTCGGCTCCGATCCCGAAGGTGATAAGTTTTAGTCGAGCAACTGTAGGATTTTACCCCATTGACGGAGATGCTCTGTTTGATCAGAGAAGCCGAAATCTGATGAGCCAATGCAGATACGAGAATAAAATATGAATCTCGAGTTGCATAGGACCGTTTGTTGGATCCTCTCGGTGGTTGCTCGGGACTTCGCCGAACGAGGAAGCATCGAGGACGTCTCCCCTATTAAGCGCGACGGCGTTTGGCGTACGATATCAGACCGACACGATACCGATGAATTGGAAGTGGTGTTGTATGCGCTAGGAGCCGCGGAGGCTAGTGGTCTGATCAAAAGGGTGAGAGTTGGACAAGGCATTGACGAGTTGGCGGCTAAGGTATGCTTTCGGACATTGCACTATCCCTGATTTCTACTAGTGTGCTATGGATGTAGCATATATTTTATTCTGTATGGTACCCTATTCATACTTTCTCTCTCCTACACCGGCCACAGATTGTGCCTCGAGCTACTAAGTTCACCGTAAGAAATTGCAACAGTTTAAGAGAATGAGCCACAAAGAGATTCGGATCGTCGAATAACACCAGAATACTTCGCTTCGATGAATTGTTGTACAGTTGTTCGTGTATGGATAGTTGCCAATCATTTACTCTTATAGTGATCTCTTTGCACAAATTCATTACCTTCTGGGTGGAACATAAAGCAGCGCGTACCGACTAGCCCTAGAGCAATAAGAATGGTAGCGCCAATCTCACAGTCACTGAGGCTGCTATCATTTGTGCGTTTAGGATAACATGTATCGCTAGTAGGGATTGCTGATTTATTGCTACACGCATTAATAGAGTTCTGCATATAGGAGGGAGCAATCGATGAATATTTTCCTGTCGCCGATGGCGATGATGAGAAACCGCTATCCTAAGGCGAACCCCGGGCACCACGACCGATGCGGCAGGCCCCCTCCGAGAGGAGATATAGTGGTAGATGTCACGATGAACATCAATTAGTACATTCCCCGTAGTAAACCTAACCTAGTTAATATAATCAACCGCCCATACTCCCGCTTCAAATACCGAGCAAAATGCTTGCTCACGTCCACCAAATCCTTCAAATCTGCCCAACCAGCTGGCCCAAACACCACATAATCCCCATCACCCGCCTCCATCCTCGCCACGCCCTTCTGACCTATCAGCAAATTCTCCATCGCTCTCCTAGCCCCCTTCACAACCTAGACATCCACAAAGCTGCCCACTAGCCCACTCCTCTCCGCCATCCCTTTTGGCCGTCCTGACTGTACAATTTTGACGTACTCGGACGCCTTGTCGTGGTACAAGGGGCCATGCGCCGTGACAACGTAGACCGGGCTTTGTATCGCTACAAACCCGTAGACCGGGGCGTTGACTTCGCGTATCATTTTCAGGATCGTGAAATTTGTTCCTGAAAGCGGGACGACGAACGTATTGAATCCGCGCTCTGGGAAGGTTTCCGGACGTTGAGTTTCAGTGTATCAAGTTCGTTGACAGCGGCGGGGGATTGAATGATGGCGGATTTTATGGTAGGGATGAGGGCGGCGAAGGTGGATTTTGGGCTATGGATAGTAAAGGAATTGGTATGTGGTGTGGTAATGGTGAGGTAGAAGATAGTTTTTGGGCGGATGGGAGGGGCGCTGCAGTCGCCTCTCGGTAGTTCCAGGGATTGAGATTTCCTAGAATCTATATCGTTGAAAAGAAGGATACCGGACATTTTCGTCGCTTCTGCTTGTTTTGTTACTTTATTGCCGCATGAGGGTTACTATTTGATGGCCGCTAGAGTTCATTGACAATTAAAGTAGATAATTTGGAGATACGGTAGCTTTAGGGAAGTTTGCAGAAGCCAGTATATTAACAGAAAGACCCAAAAAAAGGTGGTGGGGCAGTTGTGGTTATAAGAAGTATATTGGTATCTTAATATTAACACACCGAGATTTTGGCCGCCCTAGTACCACATGAACGCCCTGAACACCGAATTATGCCTTCCCTAACCATCCATAGCTGGCCACTTAATTCCTTTTTGCTCTCCTACCCTTCCCCAGCCGTTTACTCGCCCCTCCCGCCTTCGCCTTCTTATGTGAGAAGCCCCTCGCGTCATTGGTCGAGAAGGTATCGTTGCTCTTTGCATGTCTCTTCTTACCACCAAAGCCATACTTGGCATCTTTCTTTTGGCGTTTGAAGTTTGGCTTGACATCGGAGGACCTCCCACGATCGGAGATTTTGGCGGCATCGTCTAAAGCAACATCGAAGAGGTCATCTTCGTTCGTGCTTGTCAGGTCTGCACCTTGTCTCTCTGTAGCAGCATTAGTATCAGATCTAAAAAGTCAGAAATAGTTAGACTATGCATACTCCGCTTGAGCAGGTTGATCTTGTCCACCGTGTCCTTCCTCTCTTTAGCTCGTTCCTGCAATTTAGCAACCTGCACTTGTTTTCCGAACTTCTTCAGATCCCGCTGCCGTCTCGCCTCAGCCGCAGCCTTCTTTCCCGCCGCCTCATCGATCAGCTTCTGCTTGATCTTGCCCATGTGTTCATCGCTCTTGACCATCTCAGCGAAGTAATCCGCGGGCCTCGAGAAGGGCACGCCCTCCTTCTTCAACTTCTCCCGCGCATCTTTGACAGCGGCTAGCGATTGCTTGTAAAATGCCAACTCTCGGTTGAGATCGTCTTCAACATCCGGAATCTTAGTGGGGGCGTCGGAGGTGATGGTTTGATGCTCTGAGAAAGAGAGTTTCGAGTAGGGGAGGCAGATGCGGTTGAGAGCAGTTGTGAGAGCCGCGGTATTGTTTATTGTAAGTCGCTGATGTGGGATTATGTCGCCTTTGTCTTCGGAGGCCAGCGATTCGATATCGGAAAGCGGAATGTCTCCCTGATCCTCTTCTTCATCGTCTTTAGCGTCTTCATCGGAACTTCCCTCGCTATCGCTATCCTCCAGCTTTGAAAGGTCAAACGCAGGTCGCTCAGGCATCTCATCTTCATCATCATCGTCCTCCTCACTCGCATCTTGTCCCTCGGACTGTTCAGTTTCCCACTCTAGTTCTTCAGTCGACATTTTCTTTCCCTTCTTTGGCTTGCCATTGGCCTCCCTGACAACTTGTTCATCTATCTCCACACCGCCATCTTCGCTATCATCGTCATCTATGTCCTCTGCTGTCGGGTTATTCTTTTCCTTCCGCTTCCTGGCTGCCTTCTCTTTCTTGCGCTGCTTCTCAAGTTTTATATTCCTGCCCTTATGGTTGTCTAGAGCGGCCCTTAGCTTACTGCGCGCCATAGCATTAATTCCGCCGCGCAAAAGACCGACCGAGGAATGCAGATAAATCAAAGTGTGATGGCGGAGCAAGCTTCAGAGCTTCGAAAACCCATTCGAAATCTTGGCGCGCAATAATTTTTGGGAAAGCCCGCTAGCGCCATGGCTCACCGCCTCCTCTTCGGGAAATAGACCGCGGCGGGCCGCTAAGGCTATCACGTGCCTTCATCCACACCTTCCCGCAATCGCGACCTTCAACGTTTCTCCACGAAATTGGGACCTAAACGACGTCCTTTATGACCAAGGAACCCGAATCCTAAATCCTACACGCCCATCCATACAAACTTAACATCTACCTTAACCCACAGCATGAGCACCCGTCCCGCAGACCGGATAGCCAGCGAAACCGCCGTACGCCTCCCCCACGCCCCCAAATCCTCCCAAAGTACATACATATCTAACATTTACACAGTCCCTCAACTCCTCAACCGACGCTTCCACAGCCGAACTCACCGCCGTCGTCGACGAGCTTCTGAACCAGCTAAACCAGAAATTCAGCTCCGTTAGTAGCGAGCTACTTTCCAAGAGTGAGTCGTTTAACCTAAAGTCAAAACCAAGCCGAATCGTATTATTTTCGCAATTTACACAATTCCTTCCGAGAAATGGGCGGAATTAAAATATGTATTCTGCTGACCACGGTTCTTAGTGGATGATATGTCTCGTCGGCTCGACAATCTAGAAGCTACCATTCAAGCTAGCGACGGAAGCAAAGGATCCGGTTCGGGAAAATGAATGCTGTTAGTTATTCGAATGTCCGCCGTCCGAAGTTGTTGTATCATGTAGTGCACGGTGGCCCTTTCTTCTGCGCAGCAGCCATTGCCGTATCTAAGTATAATGTGCATGACGGACTATTAGCAACCGTTCTATTGGCTGAGACTTGGTATGGTCACGACTACTGGAGTTTAAGGGTATGGATATAATGATAGTATAATCTTTTGATAAGAATATCCGATCTACCAAAGAATTCCAAAATAAGAAATGCCAACGCCGCATCATTTTCATGCATACATAAGCTACACACGCCGCAAATCGCTCCCATATCTGCAAATAAAAATAGTCCATTCGATGGCCACTCCAGCATCATTCACTTCAATACCTCTTATTCGCAATATTTGCAGTGTATGTATTCTCCACGCTTACAACTCACTCTTCTCATCCTCCTGTCCCAAAAACTTCTTTAAGATGTTACTCCGACTCGTCAAATCGTCCAGCTTCTCCTGCGCTAAGCTGCCCTTGCCGATGAGCCCTTGCAACCGCTTGAGTTCTTTCTCCGCATATCCCTTGTTGGCACTGATCTTCTCGAACGCCTTGACATAGTATTGAGCATATTTGTCTTGGAGGCCGGCGGCCGCTTTCTTGACTTCGGCGATGCCATCGGCGTACGCGGAGGAGAACTTGGTGACGAGGGCGTCGAGCGCTTCGATAGTGCCAGCTGTGGCATCGAGACCGCCGCCAACAGTGCGATGAGTACCGGCATTTGTATTGATAAACTGAACGAAGTCCTTCTCGGCGCGGGCGCCCTCATAAGGCAGCGGCTCGGTGGAGCCCTTCTTAAAGTACTTGATGGTCGGGTAGGACTGCACACCTTGTTCCGCAGCGAGCGCCTTTGAGTTATCGGCCTCAGCATCAACCTTTGCAATCAGAACACCGGGCTCGGTTGCAAAGTCGTTGGCGAGCGTTTCCCAGGTCGGTGCGAGGTTCTTGCAGTCTGTACCGTTTTCAATTAGCAACCAATTGCTCTTCTGCTAGATGCAGGGAAAATGAAGGGACAGAAATACTTACGTCCGCACCACGGCGCCGTGAACGCGACGAGCACATCCTGCTCCTTTCCGACCTTCTCCTTAAAACTCTGGTCATCGAGCATAACGACCTGGCTCGGCAGCTTTGCTTTCAGCTTCGGCCGGATGCCGGTCTTGTCTGTCACCCACTTCTGAAGGCTCTCAAGGTCCCTTCCGCCGTCATATTCGGCCGGCTTATCACTCTTGCCATCGAACCACTTCAGCGTGGGGAACCCCTGGACGCCGAACTTCTTGCCTAGATCTTTATGGTTGTCCGCGTCGACCTTCGCGATGGTGACCTTGTCTGAGGCGTGCAGGAAATTTGTGGCAAGTTCTTCGTAGGTTGGGGCAAGGTTTTTGCAGTGGCCGCACCAGGGCGCAAAAAATTCTACGAGGGCCGGCTTGCCAGATTTCAGGACGGTCTGGTCGAAGTTTTTGGGCGTGAGCTCCACAACCGCTTCGGCAGCGGACAAAGCGGGGAGGAAGGCAAGAGTAGGTAGCACAAGGTTGAGAAGCATCTTAACGGCTGCTCCAGAGCTTCAATGGGAGGATTGGGTTTTTTTGGGTGAGGTTTCGGTGAGGAAGCGAAGCACGAGGGGAGCTCTGCATGTAGTGGAGTCGATGTGGGTAGGCCTTGGCGCCGGAACGTGTCCTTTTGGACGTTTCAGGTCGAACTTGACAGAGGGAACCGGCTTTCCCTAGAACAAAGCCGCGCCCACGCTTACGCTTATCCTATGCCTACACAGTAATTACATGAGATACTTTTACGAATACCACTGCTTGAATAACCCAGATTCTACTCCACCACTGGCGCTCGAACAACTTTCCTACAGCTAACCAATTTCCCATAGGCATCTGGCGCCACATTTCCTTCAGCTTTTGAATGGCGTTACTACAAGCCTTACGGTCAACAGACTGAATACCATTTTCCACCCCCCTCACAGCTGCGGCTTTTTCGATTAGGTCTAGTGCTTTGTTGCTCTTGTCGTATTTAAACCCAAACCATAAAACATTTGCTACCCTTTAATAAATGTACATTTTTAACACTCCCTAACTTTCCTCTATTAAGCTCGTTTGATTGACGCATACTCCAACGATCCACGAACAGGGCTACCAGACCGAGCTGATTGCAGATTTGTACGACCAACATATGATTTTATTATTTCTAAACCCAATTTAATATTTCATAAGTTTTTTAATCATCATTAGTACTTGTTCCTCTCTGTACCGCAATATCATGTTCTAATCATTAGTTTACCCACCTAATTACCCCGCCAAAATCCTAATCATTAGCAATCACCTACCAAGCCTTGCATTTAGTCAGTATCTCAGCCACGTGACTTCTGGCCAATCGCACTTCATGCCTCATCACGGTACTTGTAATTCTCCCTGAAGCCTCTCACTTTACCGCACCGACTACTTCGTTCCCAAGTCTTTACTTGTTTTAACCTTTATCTTAGTACTAATTCTATAATTTATACAAGACTTTATCTTATTTTATTTCAAGTGTATGCTTCATGATCTTAGATCTCTTGGGAAATGGGACTTGAATCATATAGTAATACAAGTTTGTACTCTTCCCGGTTCAGTATTCGGTATTATTCACAGGCTCGGACTACTTCGCTGCTCAGCATTCATGTTATGGAACTAGACCTAATGAGAGCTAGGGCGCAGGCGAGGAAGGGGACCTGTGCCCAGTAGTCGAACACAACCTCAGCACGTGACTTATCACGTGCGAGTCAGTGGGTTAGTCTTCCCTGACCCACTGAACACCGGCATACGGGACAGAACTAAATTGTATTTAACAACCTTTAAGACTCTCTCTTCAGATGATATCTTCGTAGTAAATTTGAATACTTCCCTACTACGCCTGCCTTTCGATACTTCTCCACCTCTTGCTCTCCCAGAATAACCTCCATGCACGCCTCGGTTACGGCAATGACGCCCTTAGTAAACACCCGCACATAACAATACAGAAGCCGAATTCCAATTCAGCATATAGATGGCAGCCAGCCTACGGAAGAAGATGCAGCTCATACAACGTGTGGGACAGGTAGATGAGAGCAGTCTGATAGTACTCTGCTTCGCTATCATCAGACACGAGAGGCACGTATAATTTGCGTACATGGCGTCTGAAGAGAGGGACATAATATATATTCTTAGACAGGAAATTAGTCCTTTAGGTCTCTACTAGATATGGAGTGTGAGAAGTGTCTTTCGGGCGCTGAGGCGTTAGCGGAATGTGATTAGGTATGAAAAGGAAGAAGGGAGTAAGAGGCTCCAGGGTAGCTTTATGAGGGTAGAATTACAACGACTCGCTGGAGACATTAATGAAGGGTATGGTGCTATTCTTACTTCTGCAGCGCAGCCTTTAGACAGGGACACATGCATGCGAGATTCTTAGTGAATAAAGTTAAGAATGTAAGGCTCACGCAAGGTTGACATTAGCCTCAGTTCACTAGTCGAGTACGACGGAAAACATCCCCCAATCTGTAACATTAGAGGGCACAGCAGGCGAACCCGTGAAAATGCCTTATACCAGACTGGCGGAGCTGCAGTTACTAGTGATAGTTAGCTTATTCAAAGGTAGCGCCAAGACTATTTCCGCGACTCTAATGATGCGGTGAAGTCTTTTCTATAATGTTTAGTACGGTAATTGATCCGTATTGTGGGCACTGTGAATATTCGCACAATTCCGTTTTCCTTCGTAGCGTTTTACGGGCTTTAGGACTAGCAAGTCATTCTAACAAGCAATTTCACTCCGAATGCAATAAAACAAGAAGGCCATCACTATAAATCTACGAATGCATCAAGGGTAGTCGCATATCAAAGAAAGATGACAGTATCGAAGCAACACCGCCGAACGTGGTACAATATCCATACATAAACCTCCAACCCCAACCATCTCTCAAACCCATCCCTCCAAACCAAAAAAATATCCGGGTATCAAGCAATCTTGTCCAAACCCCCCAACCCCCCTTAACTCTATCTAATGCAGACTCATCTTCCAATTACTTCCCCCTGTCATCCCATAACTCCCACTAACGGTCTTCTCCTCCTTCCCCTTCTCCTCCACCTTCTCTCCCACCTTCTCCGCAGCGCGCACCTCCTCAACACACTCCGCTACTATTCTCTTCAGCTTCCCTGGATCTGCACCCCTCACCATCTCCACTACCTTTCCTTCCCTAAACAGCAAAAAAGTCGGCATAGCAGAAATGCCATACTGCGCCGCGACCTCTCTCTGCTCATCCACATTGACCTTCACGAAGGCGAGTTTGCCGTCGACACTGTGCTGAGCGGCGAGCTGTGCAAAGATGGGCGCGATGGCTTTGCAGGGCGGACACCATGTGGCGTAGAAGTCGGCGACGACGAAAGTGGTAGTGGTGAGGAGGGTGTGGAGGTGCAGCGGGGCGGTGATTTCGGTGGGCATTTTATTTGTTTGGTGGATGGTATCGGACTACTTTCGTTGTGGTTGTGCTGCTCGATGTCGTGGAAGAACCTCGATCTGCTTTGAATGCTTGCGTTGGATAGTGCGTGTGAAGTAGTTTGAATAGTTGTATCCACTAGTAGCTGTGCTTTGTTGTGAGTCTCTATCAGTGGGGTGGTATCAACTGTCGCAGTCCGCTTTCGCCCTTATATCTATTATCCCGCAACGGATGTGGAATCTTCCACTGCGGCTGAAAGTGGTCTTATGATATGTTTCTGTCGGCTTCCAAATCGTCTCGCCGCGTCGGCGTTCGTAAGCCCACGTGACCAAATCCCCGAGCCGAAGGTCCCCGAGGTCCCCGCGCAGTACGGCTTGTCCATTCTAGGATCATTTCCAAATCATTGTTGCCATACAACGTCAAGCTTCAGTATATTCTGTATTAGTACGAGTCAAATCATGACTGCAACGTCGGCGTATATTTGATTCTAAAAATAGTGTAGTATTCTTCAATAGCTTCTTCATATTATTTAATGCGCAATGTTCACTAAACACTGCGCCCAACTGCCAAATTCCTTCCCCTAATACTAAAAACATCTCGCTCCATCACAAATCACGCAGCCGGTGTGCCACACTTTCCACAAACCAGCCTCCTCTCGTCCCTGCCCGTCGCCCCTCTAACGGCCCGCACTTTAAACTCCTCGGACCCGCATTTCCTGCACTTCATGTCGCCTTCATCACTCCCGTCTGTCTCCTCGCTGCTCAGCTTGCTGACCGTGCTCACCCGACCAACCAAGTCCGGCCTGTCGGACGGTGAAAGCTTCCCTTTTTCAGTTATCTGTTCCCTTAATGTGTTATTACTCCAGAAAGCCCAAGACTGGCCATTGTGGACGGAGAGTGGATTGCGGTTGACATCGGCCGATTTTGCAGGGTCGAAGTTCGAGATCTGAGAAGCAGTGCGGGGAGGCGTACTTGCCCTAGAGCTATCGGCAGGCGTTCGGTCGATGGACACGGATGTCTTTGGCGTCCCACTTTGGCCGGTGTTGGTCATCTCGATAGTGGAGCTTGGGCCGAGAGCTGGGGAGTCATTGGGGCGGATCGAAGATGATATACTCATTCGAGATTTGCGCGGTGATGTGCTTCGTGCATGACTTCTTCGAGGTAAGCCATTGACGGAGTCAAAGCTGCCATGAGAAATGTCTTGACGCCATGACATAATCCGGTCGTTGGGAGGTTGTGTAGATGTGCTGTCCCTTCGCCTATGACCGTTGGTGCGTGATAGGATGCTACTAGGCCGGCTCAACTTCTTTGAGAATACGGATGAAGTATCCCATGCTTCAGACCGTATTCTTTTTGCAAATGCACAATCCTGGCGGAAGACTTTTAGAGCACCGGTAAAGTCTGCGGTTATGATGATATTGCCGTCCGTATGCGCGGAGCGAGCAATATAAGCCGGACTTTCTGCAACTCTTCTGAAGGCCGATTCTGTCGGAATAGGGGTGGGCATTGCCGATCTTGCTTCGGTGCGTTCTTTTGATGAGTTCGACTCGGCTCGAGATATTAGCGTTACCGGTGGAGGATTGCAAAGATCGTAGATTGGATCTTCAGAATTACTAAGAAGTTGCCGCGTCTTTAATGGAGCAAAGACTGCGCAAGTTGCGATGGAATTGTGAGCATCGAACATTTCGACGGGCCGTTGATTCCGTTTCTCCCCTTCTGGGGGACATGTCGACCAGATGTAAGCTTTTCGATCCTCGCTACCGCAGATGATATGGCCTGTGTCATCCGCAAAGGATGCTCTAATCTGACTACAGTTGTTTTCATGGCCTTTGAATTTAATTTCCAAGCTTTTGTCTCTAAAGTTATATAGCCTTACCCTTGAATCATTGCTCGAAATAAGGAGCTTTACTTCTCCAGAATTGGTCCCGGGCGGCCAATTGGCAGCTTGAATGCCAGTAATCTTACTTCCCTTAGCGTTCTGCCCTCGGGTAGATTTGACATGTATCTGCGTTTGGTATTTCAGCCCCTCTGTGTCGTAAAACATACATAGTCCGCCCAAAGTGCCTGCTATACATGTCTTCCCATCGGGCGTAAATGATACGGCTGTAATCATGTCTGGCAGTTGGTTCCAGTACGCGACGCTCTTATCTGGGATGCTCCAAAGCCGGAGTTTCGTATCCAGAGATCCCGCGAGAAAGAATCGGTCATCTCGGGGATGAAATTGAATAGACGGTACAAAGTCGCTATGCTTGAACGTGCATAGATTTTCGCTTCGGCTTATGTGCCAAAGCCGTACCGTCTTGTCCATCGACGATGAAAGGAGGAAATTATTCTGCGAGATCAGACATGGTTCACTTTGTTGCATGTATTAATAGCTTAGCTTACCTTGCTCCAGCTCAGATCCAATATGGTTCCCGTGTGCCCATGATATTCTCTATATACCTTTTGCTGAAAGACTGGAGCGCTAAGATGTACACCCCCATCGCCAGAGGCGGTTGGGTCCTTTTCATCTTTCTCATGGACTCTTCGCTCTTCCGGCGTTGATATCACAGCCCATACTCGAACGATTCTGTCTTGCCCGCCAGCGGCCAGATATTTCCCATCTTTGCTAAACTCAGTTGCCCAAATCGGATTCTGGTTGCCTGCTGTACCTGATTGCGGGACAGGATTGGCGCCGACAGGTACAAATTTCTTATCCGCGCTCGAGCGGAGTTCTTGGGCAAGGAAGACGCGGTTGAACTCCTTCTCCTTTTTGTACCGAGCCCGTACTTTTATATACACTGGAGGCTGCGGATGCCTAGGACTGAAGCCTAGGTTGTCGACGGCGTGACTAAAGAGCTGAGCATCCATGCCCTCTAGTCTCGAATCGCCAGCTTCGGAGCCCTCGTCATCGGCTCCATCGAGGGCGCTCTTTCTTTTGTTTCCAATGAAGCGACTTAAGAAGGAAACGCCCTTTCTGTAGAGGGACCAGAAAATCAGCAAATCAGTAAATCAGCCTCGATAACGAATCCGCCTCGCAGTGGCGCACGCCCAACAGCTATCATGAGCCAGCTACGTGCCCATACGCTCTATACGAGATATGCGCTAAGCCACGCTGGGTCGTAGCATTCACTGCGGCATCGGGAAACTGCCAAACGGGACGGGATGCTCACTTCTTGTCCTGCCTGCTGCTGGACGCACCAGCGAGCTCCCGCGCTGCCTCGGGCGCCAGCTTTGCATCAGCATGGGCCTCGACGGGGGAGGTTGGCGACTGCGAGGCATTTTCGGTGTTGGTGCGCAGCTTCTGGACGGCCGAAGACGTGCTGGTACGCTGGAAGATTTGCTATAGAGTGAAAGCGCTCGACGGTTAGCATGTGTGACTGGCTAGCCCGGCCTTCCCGGAGGGGACATACTTGCGAGAGCGGGTCGATGGCTGGCTCGGGGGGTGGTCGCTGGCCGTCGAGGCTAGGAGTCTGTGACGGCTGCTCGTTCGGCGGCAGCGCGGTGGGCGAGGTCGGACTGCGCAGCCTGGTCGAGAGCTTCGCCGTCGAAAGCGGGCCTGCACGCTTCTCTATCAGCATCGCATTACGCTTTCCCCGCATCTATGCTACTGCCTATTTGTCGACGTCCCGGAGAGAGTGTATATACAGCACTACCGGAGTACACGCAGAGCGACAGAGCGACATACCCTCTCGGTTCTCCTGGCGCTCCAAGGGACTCGCATCTTTCGTGTGTGGGTCGGTCACCCGAATCTTTGGCAAGACCTCCGCCATGGCTTATGAGGCTTCATGGGGGGACCTGGTTGGCCATGTGTCGTCGGCGGGCGATCGTCGCGGCGGGCGCTGTTCGGTATCTATGTATGAAGAGTGGAAACCTTAGACGTGCCAGGGGAGACACCGTGTCCGCGAGCCGCGGCGGAGCGGAGTGCGATAGGGGTATACCAGGAGGATGAGTTCTAGGATCTGGACTCCTTGTCGAGGAGCGCTATGGGAGCGGAGGTGCCCGATTCTGGCGGCCACGGCTTCTTGAGATCAAAAGGCATATACCTATCGATAGTAGGAAATGCGCTCCAAACAGAGCGGCAGCAATTGGACTATGACCGGGCGGATAGGTCTACAGTGACGCAGGTCATGATATATGTAAGGCCACTAGCTATGTACCGCAATAGGCTTGGCCGGTGTTGTTTTTCTCCCGGAGCTACTATTCCAACCGGAGTCCGATTGCCCACGACGTCATTGGCTCTCTCGTCCGGTTTCATCCATCCCAACCCCTTCACGGTGGTCCCGTGCAGCCTTGATTAGACAACAGCGCCTCGTTCATTTGCGTTGCTCCGATTATGGGAGAGATATTATAGTGGCGATATCCCCCGAAAGAAGCCACGTATACGCCGTTCTAGGCGAGGCTTGGTTATGCTTGATCCTTATCCGTCCCTCTAGATCGCGGACCCCTGCATTCTAAAACCGCATCGCCATTTCACGTTTCTTTACAAGCCTGTATAGACGGATAGGTTGGCAACCCCACTAATCCGTACTGACAACCTTCATGGCCTTGTGTGGGAACACGGAACACAATGGTTTTCATCACTAGTATTCATTATGTTAACATCCTTAGTCCGTTTCCCAGTTCACTTCTTGTGCGAACCGCCTTATCCCACCATCTGTTCTTCATCCAAAACTGCCACTCCGAACGCCGTCCTAGGAAAGAATAGGTATCAAAAGCACAAGAGATGCTGTGCCCGACTCCGGCAATGCAGAGGGGAGAAAGTACAGTATGCAAAAAATGAGATGCGGTAACCCGTACCCATGCGAAGTCGATTTTCCCAAACCAAACAATACTAGGAGCAACCAAAAAAGGGGAAAAAAAAAAAAAAAAAACCTAAAACGAGAAACGATATCAAGCCTAAAAGTCTTCATCAAAGGCAAAGTCACCAGACATGCCCTTGCCCGCTTCCACCTCGGGCGACGAAGAGCCTTCGCTCTTCTCATGCTTCTTTGTGCTGGCCATCACGCCGGCCTTCTGGTAGTCGCCGACGCGCTTCTCGAAGAAGTTGGTCTTGCCAGACAGCGATATGTTCTCCATGAAGTCGAAGGGGTTGGTGGCGTTGTAGATCTTAGTGTTACCAAGAGCCAGCAGTAGTCGGTCAGCGACGAATTCAATGTACTGGCACATCAGTTTGGCGTTCATGCCAAGCAGCGCGCATGGCAGGGCCTCTGTCAAAAATTCCTGCTCGATTGTAACAGCTTCGGTGATGATGGCTCGGACGGCTTCGTCGCTGGGCCGTGTCTTGAGGAGGGAGAAGAGAAGGCAAGCGAAGTCGGTGTGCATACCCTCGTCACGAGAGATTAGTTCGTTGGAGAAGGTCAAGCCGGGCATCAGACCACGCTTCTTGAGCCAGAAGATTGATGCAAAGGAACCGCTGAAGAAGATACCCTCGACGGCAGCAAAGGCGACGAGACGCGAAGCAAAGGTAGAGTTCTTATCGGCGATCCACCGGAGGGCCCAATCAGCCTTCTTGCGAATGCAGGGAACTGATAGACACGTCAGATGCATGGGAAGCGCTCTATATAGAAGGACAACTTACTGTTATCGATGGCGTTGAAGAGGTAGTTGCGCTGCTTGGGATCACTAATATATGTGTCGATTAAGAGAGAATATGTCTCGGAGTGGATGTTCTCCATCATGATCTGGAAACCGTAGAAGCATCGCGCCTCGGGTATTTGTACTTCCCCACTGAACCGCTCGACCAAGTTTTCGTTAACGATACCGTCCGACGCGGCGAAGAAGGCAAGGACGTGGGAGATGAAGAAGCGCTCGTCGTCGTTCAATCGCTTGTTCCAGTCGTGAAGATCTTTCGAGAGATCGATTTCTTCGGCGGTCCAGAAGGAAGCTTCCGCCTTCTTGTACATTTGCCAGACCTGTCACAAGTTCTGTTAGTTCTTCTATAGCCCAGGGCGACCACGTTACGCGATCAAGGAATGGACGCGTTAAACATACATCGTGATACTTAATGGGGAAAAGCACGAAACGCTGAGGGTTCTCCTGTAGCAAAGGCTCATGTGCCTCCTCTGCTTTGATCGTAGGAGCCGTAGTGGGCTTCTTGTCAGCCTCGGACGCGTCGTCCTTGATCTCGAGGTCTGGAATGCCAACAATAGGCTTGTATACATTCTCCTTATCCGCACACGTGAAGTCTAGCTTCTTCGCGGGAGAATCCGACATCTTAAGAGTGTCAATGGCTGCGGTAGCCTGAATAGTTGTCAGTATGTGCGCATACACTGGAGTACCTCTGCGCGTGGCAACGAACCTGCTTAGAGGGAGTGCTTTGAAGGGCCGACATCGTGATAGAAGATTATTTCCAGCAAAGGGGTATGCACAATGGCGTGAATAACGCTGGAGAATATGTGAAGAATGTGAGGTGGAGCGGGATGATGGATGATACTGTCAATGTCAAGATACAAAGCGGCACACGCGTCGCTTTATGAAATCGCGGTAGGCGAGATCACGTGGACGGGCGACAGCGTTCCTCCCTCGGCGATGGAGCTATGACGTTTTTGATTCACATAACACCAGCATGGCATTTCTGCTGCATTCTTCATCGCACGCGTTCCCAAGCTTTCACCATCACTGAAGGGCGATGTGAAACTCACTGCGCGCAACTCACCGATACTAATATCCCCTCAATCCTCCTCTTCTATTCACGTCCAGAATTGCGTTGAAGCTGCACATTGCAGGTCCCAGCCTCCTAGCTTTTCACCCAAACAGTCCGTGCTCATTAACGCGACTTGTCGCAGACGCGCCGTGATTCGACTATGGACCCACCACAACAAATGCAGCTTCCCGGCACCGTGCCGCTCGGAGTAAGAGTCACGGTCGATGGTTCCACTTTGGTTGCAAATCCGGCCACCGACACGGAATTAGACACGTTTGGGCGCTCAATCAGAGCAGCATTGACAGTCCGAGTATCCTTCAAATGGGCTGATCGATCAGATTAGATTGCGCATTGATAATAGTTTCGTTTACAGATGGCTTTCTACTCCACGCAATTCGTCACACATAGTAACTGCCAAGGCGGTTTCTAGCGGTGACTTTGTTTCATTCAGCTGAGAAGTACCGTGTTGGACTACTTCCTAGGACGCAGCTCCATCCACCACCCAAGGCTTCCAAACGCCCAGAAATGCCGGCATCAATAATATTGAACGCCTTTGCCCAGATGCAGTTCTTCAAACCCACAGACTCCATTCCCAATAACATTTATGCGAGAAACACTAACCAAGCATATCTTTCAAGTCTGGGGTGACTACGAACTTGCCCTTTACGCGACCGAACGAAACCGCCTCGCCTCCATCGTCCTCGACGTCACGGGTTTTCTCTGGTGTTATGTTCATGGTCACCACTTCTTGTAGGAATGAAGCCCTGTGGCCAGGACTCAACTCAAAGCTTGTCCCACCCCAATCCAGAGTCGTACGCCCAGAATCGTAGACACGCAGTTTGCCGACGCGCCCGCTCGCGACCCGGAGACCTTCAGCCGGTTTCAGTAAATGCTCAGATGGATCGTCCTTGACTACAACCGGTCCCTTTTGGGCGGTGGCCGGTGGGTCTAGATTCATGTCCTTGTTGTCCGAGTTGGACCGTTCGTTCTTGACGGTTGGCGTGAGTAGGTCGGGCATGACTGGAGGAAACTGGAATAGATAGACATTGTTGTCACGGACGGTTCTGGGTCTGCCGTCATTTGCGCCTGCTTCCTGCATAGCTACGTCGCCAGCCGCATCTTTTGCTGGCTCCAGAACTTCTGGCCCTAACTCATTTCTCACAGACAGTAGACCATCCTGGAAGCGCTTCCATTCTGCCCGGTCCTCATCTGTCTGAATTACAAATCCTGGGCCAGGGCTTAGTTTGCTTCGAATCTTCGGTTTCTTCTCGGCCTCAGGAGAGGAGGGCATCTGTTTCTCCGGGGCTTTGGATTGCCCTGACATAGGTGCACCTACTTCTTCTGCCTCCCCCTCGTCCTCATCATTGCTGATAGGCTCCGCTTTGATTTGCACATCGGCTTCATCTACATCCTGCCACATACCTTTGTATGGCCTCCGCACGCCTGTAATTTCGACATCCTTCGCTTTCGCCTTACTTTTACGCGACACTGTCTCTGCTAATGAATGCCCTGATGCGCTGCTAGAAGACTCCCCTGATTGTACCGCTTTATTCAATGGCCCAGCAGAAGACTCGGGATTGATTCCAAACACTCGATCCTGATGTTCTCTCCGGCCTATACGAATGGGCATAAGCGTTGGCTGGAGTTTTCCTAGATGGTTGCTCCCTTTGGAGGATGGACCGGCGTCTTCGTTCTCGTCCGACGAGATCTCAATGAGATCAATGTCCTTCCTTGGGTATTCAACCATTTCGTCGTCTTCAGACGAGGTATCCCCACCATCCTCTTTCCGGATCGCCCTGCCCTCAGACTTGTGCACACCGCCATCCTCATCACCATCCCGTTCAGACTTGATTCGCGTTGCTCGTGACCCTGAAATGGTAGGACGATTGTCCCTTCTTCGATCTGCCCTACGTATAAGTCGTTATTGGACAAATCACTAGGGACGACTTGCCTTGGTTGGCAGGACCGAGCGAGAACGGGCCGCTGAGAGGTCCAGAATAGCCTCCTCGAGATTTCGTCCCCCCTCTATCATTCTTTCCGCCGCGGTTTTTCGCTTTATTGGCTTGTTGTCTGAGGCGAGCTTCAGCATCGTGCTCGAGCTTCCTTTCGTGATCTCTCTCTCTTTGCGCTCTTTCTCTAGCCTCTCGTTCCTCTTTACTCGTGCGACCTGTGAATTTTGGCTTGACAGCAGGTTTTCTCCCACGAGTGGACGTGCCTCGCTCCTTCGAAGGCATGTTGGGTGAAGGATTGGTGGGGCGGTGAACCAGGAACGAGAAATTGATTCCGAGTCGCGCGTCCTTATCGATAACGGGGTAACCTCGGTGAAACGGTGCAAGCCGAAAGGCAACGTCAGACGTAAGTTCACAATGTTCAATTGCTGCAGTGGTGCAGTAGTGCTCAGCTCAAAAAACCTGGCGGTTGCGGCTGGCAGGGGCCATAATAATAGGAGAATTTTGATTAGGCATATGTTAGTAAAATGTATGCCTTAAAGAACGCTAGCCAAGTACAAGAGTTCGGAATGCTGTTTGGTGTTGAGATACGATGGGCATGAACCTCTATATCTACAATACGCGCCATAGTTTCTATTGCCCTTCCCGTTACCACCTGTTCAGACTTTTCTTTCCTAACTGCTCACATGCCCTTTCCAAACCCCTCGCTCAATCCGACGTAGTAGTTGAGATAATTCATCATTCAGGTATTATATAATAACTTGCTAACTTCAAGTAACCAAAATCAGAAACTGATTTTTGGGATAACAAAAAGTCAACTCTACGTCCTGAAGCCGGCCAAAAGCAGCAAGAAAAAAATATCTAAATTAAGCACATGCTAGAGTGCCATAGCCAGCATCGAGGTATAAGAAACATGAGTCGTATTCATCGCTAAATGCTAAAGGAGACAACCCAACCCATCAATCATCTATTGCCCATGGAAAACCTTTACAAAACACCCCGCTTGACAAACGAGATAGGCAAATCTACTGTCTTGGCCCTCAAATACTCACAGCAATTCTTGCCCAGCGTATCATAAGTGCTACAGGCGTCATATCCGCGATCTAAATGATCGTGTAGCAAGAAGTGCACGGCACGGATATAAGGCATCTCAAACCGATCGATCGGCTTCCCCTTGTACTCCTCCGGCCCCAGCAACTCCTTGATCTTGTCAATAGTCAAGAAGCTGCGAAGCCACTCCCACTCATCAGCATGCCTGACGAAGAAACCGACATTGCAATCGGAGCATTTGTCGCCCGAGCGACCGAGCACGATAGAACCAAGGGGCAGGCGAACGGTTGGTCCGAAGGAATCGAGCGGGATTGGATTCGTGGTTTCGTAGGACGGCTGTTGGCGGTCATATTCCTTGAATTCGGGGGCGAGTGGCATATCGATAACTTTCTTTCCGTCCTTAGCGCCCTCGGCGTCCCATAAGCAGTGCACGCGTTGCTGGAGTGCGGACTGCGGAAGGAGAGAGGGGTGGTATTCGTAGTAAGGCTTGCCCTCAGCTTGTCGCATGTCGTTGCCTAAGGAAGCGCCGGGACACGATTGCAAGAATGTGACCATGCTGACGCGGAAAAAGCCGGTCGGGTTCCGCATATTGAGCAATTCTCTATCCTTGGACTGTGCGAAGATGCGGAAATCTACAGTGGCGACGTCCTGATTTCGGGCATCTAGTGGCGAGACGCCGTTTTGCATGAATTTGAGGGTTGTGAATTTCTTCAGTGTTTCTTCCCCAAGCTCGTATCTAACTTGCTCTTCTGTCCACTTGCATTTCTCTTCAATGTGAAGACCACAGAGGTAGACATGGTACTCGGCTTGCCAGCCGGCAAAGCCTGTAAGACCAACCTTTGTGGTTGGAGGCGGCGGTAGTCCCTTGATTCCAGAAACCTTGACTTGGTCCTCGCCAACCTGCTCGATTCTGATGTCCTCGATTTGAGCAGTTACATCACAGTTGTAGTACTGGGGACCTTGAATCTCGTACAATAGCTGTGAAGTCACGCTGTTAACGGTCATGCATCCGCCAGTGTTCTTTTCTTTGTACATGATGCCTTCGCCCTTGTGGTCGATTGCGCAAATGGGAAATCCTATGTTGATATGCTTGCCGGCAGCGAGCAATGAGCGGAAATCAGAGCAGTATCCACCAGCGACATAAGAAGAGCACTCGAGAAGATGGCCTAAGAACATTAGCCTTTATAGTGCAAGCGAAAGTTTGTGCATACCAAGAATGAGAGAGCCAGCAAGCTCATCGAACATATCGCTCGTCCACTCGTGCCACCAACTATTTAAGTTAGCCAACTCCGCAAAGGGTTAGCAGTAGGACCTACGCAGCAGCACCAATGATGGGCGATGCATCTGATACACGGCCGGCAATAACGACATCGGCGCCCTCAGTCAATGCTCTCGCGATACCAAGGCCTCCAAGATAGCACTGCGCGCAGACGGGGTCCAATCCCCATTCTTGGACAGACTTATTGTGCATTAAGCTTCTAAATCCCTCGCCCTTGTTCATCATGCCTTTCACCGCACCGGTTACATCATCACCCTCAATCCAAGCAATCTTCAAATTATATCCCATCTCTTTGCACTTCTTATCAACAAGCTGTGCTAGAATCTCCGTGTCTGATGCGCCAGCGTTGACGGCGAGCTTGATGCCCTTCTCGGAGAGGTCTGGCACGGCGGGAAGAAAACAGTCCAAGAAATTTTCGGCGAACATGGCGTAGTCGAGCTTCTCCTCGAGTGTACGGGCCTTCATCATCTGCTCCATGTTCCTGATCTTGCCCGTGCCATGCATTGTCATGGTGAGTTCAGAGAGCCAGTCACCTACAATAACATCCACCTCTTCATTCTTGGCGAGAGATGAGATGGCGCGAACACGATCCGAGAAACCACCCGAGGCGCCCGCAACGCGGACAGGGCGACGAGTAGCTGGGGCCATTTCAAATTATCATTAAGATATCAAATTTGAAACGAAGAGCGAGGTATTGGGGGAAAAAGATCAAGTCGAGGGAGTCCATGGTAAATTATAAGCCTCTGTATCGGACACTATCCGGACTAGCATCTGCCTTTCCACATCCAGAGCACTTGGAAATATATTTGACGGTTGACTATTTCCGAATACCTGGCAAAGTAATTCGTCGAACGGGAGCACTGCATAAGTGATTCGTCAAGAGCTGTGGGGACCAATGTACCCCACAGTTAGAGGCCCAGAAGGCGCTAGCCTAGCGTCTTAGGAACATTTGATTGAAGCTTCCGAGCATACCCGACGAGACTTACGGCCTTTTCCCCACGCTAGGATGTGAATTTAACACCTCACTATTATAAAAACTGATAGTCAGACCCCGTTCCCCGAAATTAATAAATTACGATATGAGGCTCGAGTAGCTGCTAAGGCTGAAAGGGAAAAAAAAACACCATAAGTACGAGGGGCAAAAGCATGTGTATCCCCGCATTTGGTCGCGGAATCTCGGTTTGAAAATTCCCGCCATGTCGGAGAAGCGTTCTCGCGCGGATTTTTGATCCCGAGCAGTCCAGACGTGTAATCATAGGGATATCCATTGGGGAAGCATTGCATATCAAACTTCGGCCGAGTTCTAGTGTTGTGCAAGATCGCTGTTGAGCATACGCACAGCTCGCGCCATTTCTATGTTTATCATAGAGACTGAAGGAGAATTGCGAGGGGCGGTGAAATTCTTCAGGGTGAAATTCTTCAACAAGTCAGAGTCACAAAATCGCGTTGGATTGTCTTTGCTCTTTCAAATGTTTGAAAATTCGAATTCGCCCGTAGGGTTGTCAAAGGAGTCCTCTATTTCCATCGTCGCGTTCGAACTTTCGAGTACTAACATGAGCTGCTCAATCGTCTTCTGTTGAGATCGCCACCGGTTAATTCTTCGCTCTTCTCTTGCAATGATGTCCTCGGTCCAAGCAGTGGGATTAATTGGCACCTTCTCTTGCAAGCTCGAGCGCCAAATTATAGGTCCCATGCTGTAAATATTCTTCTTCCATGCTGCGAATAGATTACTCATTGTTTGGTGCTCCTTAGCCATATTCTCTCTCTCTTTCGCTAGTTGTTGAAGATGACTGAGTTTCTTTAGGCTTAGAGTGGCCTCTCTACGAAGTCGCATAAGAACCCGTGCGGCATCATCTTCTGCAAATTTGTATTCGTGCCAGGGCGGCTCAGCTTCGTCGTGGTCTTTCTTTCCAAAGAGCGGTATTAAGGTGTTATTCATAGCCCACTCGAACTCTCGATGCTTTCGGTTCCCAAGGTCGAGCTTAGAGCGTAGCCATTGCCGCCTCACAGCTCTGAGACTATCTTCACGGTGACTGAATGTGTACTTGGGTAACGATTGCGTCTCGATGACTGTGTCAGTTACAGAAATTGTGGGAAATGGGGCCGCAACAACTCACTTCTTCCATCTTCTTTCTAATGAAGCTCTCCAACTTCAGGAACTGCCACAACATTTCTTTCCAAGAGACCATAACCGTGCGCTCTATGATATTCACTTCAAACAGTGACAGTGATAGTTCTCCACCCGAAAGCATTGCTTCGGAAGAAAAATCCAAGTCCAGCACAGCGTGGTCCAACTTCAGACACCAATGCAGAGCACCGTGATCGTCGCGACCCTCAAAATAACCCAGCTGATTGAAAAGGACATCCTCGAGGTCAGATCTATTAACTGACACTTCAACCTCTTCCAGCGCATCAAACCAGCTGTCGTCTAGGCGGAAAATAGCATGCGTTGCACCCCATTTCCCACCCTCCCGAGCGCCATTCCACCGGCAATCCATCCTTTCAAATTGGGAACGTAGCAAATGGAGTCTTTCATAATCCTCTTCGGAAAGATTATAGCCGAACCCCGCAGGTAATATAGTCGGTAACGGCGTATACGGCCCCGCATAACCAATCAGTTCTATTCGCGGTAAGTAAGAGAAGAAGACTTTGGTATCAATAACGTCTCGGAAACCCCGGCAAACAAGGCGAAACTCCAAAATAAAGTCCACGGGCACATTTTCGAGTATCAAAATGAGAATCTCAGCCGGCAGTTGCGGGAGAGTAGCAGGCGAGCTTCTTTGGCTAGACTCAATGGAAGTGATGAAAGCTGCGATGTCGTCTGAATCAAAGTCTAGGTTGATATGACGAGCAAGGTATGCTGGCAATGGAGCATTATCATTGCAGTCGCTTAGCATAACTAGGAATTTAGTAGTGGCTAGTTTGGAGGAGTTATATCTAGAAGATGTGTGCGCGGGATCTAGGATGGTGTTCCAAGCTGTGTCAGGGTGGGGCTTGAGATTATATAGGATTAGTGCAAAAAGCTTTGACCTGACGCTAGACGCGAAACCACGTGCGGTGTAGGACGCGTCAAATGCCAACTACTTAAGAAAATGTCAGTGTGATCATAGGAAATCATATCAACTCGGCCATTAAAAAGTCAAGATAACCTCATCACTTTTCCGTGCCTTAGAACCCTCAGAAACAGTATGGCCTAGCTCATCCCCTATTTCTTAGTCCCTGCCCCCACTTTAACCCTATCAACAACTTCTCCTACCATCGCAATCCGCCCTTCCTCCGCCAAACTTCCCAAATACTTTCCATTAACACTCACGCTTCTTCCAAAATTCGGCTTACGTCCTTGTATTGCCGCAAGCTCAATGTCATCATCCTCAATTCTCTCGAACCCCCTTGTGGAAGATACCTTCCCAGTGCTGATATAGCTTTTCTGGGTATAGTCGCCTGTTTTGATGGTCGATAAAGAGGTTATCGTCTTGTTGTTTCGCTTAGTCGCCCACAAGACGATTCTTCCACCCGAGAGGTGCGCAACGACCGGCTGGATTTGTGGCGTGCATCCGACGATGATCCCAAACCTAGCGCATGTTCAGCATAAGATGCAAAGGGAGGGCTTGAATCACTGACATCGGTTCTATTGTTCCAGTGATGGCATATGCTACAGCTTCACTAGGGTCGAAGGCGTATTGGAGTCGGAAAGCAGAGACTACCACGATTCTTTGGAGGATGTCAGCATGTAACAAGCGTCGTTTCGTTCATTTAGGAACGCTTACCCAAAGCCAATCCCAAACACTGCACTTGTTGCTAGCTTCTTCGAAAATGGCATTCTAAGACTCCAAAGGATCGGCAGCGGAAGTCTGCTTAGATGTCAAAGTTGCGCCAGACAAGAATAGGGCGAATGAGGAAAAACTGAGCTTACGCAAAAATAATAGCATCGATGAGGCAACTTATGAGCCCCGATATGAACCTGGCCAGTCCGATCTGTCTCGGAGTTCCGCAGGTACCCTTGCCGAGGAGTGACAGATCCCAATAATATGCCATAGGCCGGCAAAGGAGGAAGATTTCGAAAATGAAAGCCGTGTGAGCCATGACGGTGAGCACAACAGTGCCCCAAACAAGTCGTTTCATTGTTTTGATGCTGCCAAATAGTGTCAGGTATAGATGTAGGATGGAGATCTTGTGGTGTTAACACATGACAATTCGGGTTCATGGCAATTTTATCTCACACCTTTATTGCCATAATAGTAAGGTTCCATAGTATATTCGTTGCGAATATGGTCTTTTTGAGAAAGCTATATCGGTCGGCGCCAAGATACGTGATGATCCAAACTAGATCTAGGCCTAGCCCCGCATGTACTATTTGCACGACCTCAAGCCAGAAGTTGGCGAACAAGAAGGTCTGGCGTTGTTAGAGTCATCGTCTGTGCTGCTGGTGGGGACCTACAAATCCTATGAGAATTGCCCAGTCGTTGATCTCCAGGACCTTCCTCTGTATTCTCCGTGCGTACAGCCGGATTCCAATGAAGAGGAAATCGAAGAAAATAAAAACGGATAAAACGATGATGATCTGTCGGCCACCCGTGTTGTATTTGAGATCTCTTAGATCTACAAAACCTTTTTCTGCCATTGCGATTGTATTCAGTGCTAGAATTTCGTAGATGTCATAGTATAACTATTGATTACTTTGCGATACGAGGAAAGAACGCTACTTTTACCTTCTCTTTAGCATATCTCCTCGCGTAAAGAAGCTGGGACCATGCTAGGATGCTCGATCTCCATACAACTCGCTTCATACCTCTCGATGCTGTTTATGCAAGGCCCATTGTCCTTGTCGCCCTTCCCATATGCGTTCTCTGTGCTGTATCTCGCCACAAGTTCCGATTTGACGAGTCAATGGTCAAGCATGGGACTCTCCTTTGCTGACTGCGTCGCCATGACTGAGAGTTTGCTTATCCATAACTCACAAGACTGAAGGAAGTAGACGATCCGAAGAGCGCTAAGCGGGTGTTCGGACGCCCTCCAGCGCCGAACTATAGTTGCCGCCCCAATCAGATACCCTTCTGACGCAATTCGAGCTTGTAGAAGTCTCAGGATCTCCACACGTGACATTCGGTTTGGTATCATAGAAACATTCAGCCATTGAACCAGTAGAACTCTATAGATGCATCAATTACAGTCTTGAGAAAGGGTTCGGCAGTTGCAATTCAACATACTTCATTGCCTTGTGGGGACTGAAGGAAGCTGACATGCAGTAGCGTGATGTGGGTCACCAGGCCATGATCAATGCGATACGACCCCAGTTGCAGATCTGATGCCTTCCTTTTGGCCACATTGCCATCGACTCTTAACTAACTTAGGTTTAGCTATAGTTGATATTGATATGGGAAGAATATTCTACGTGCTGCTCCATAACGGAACGCACATGTTGCCGCATCACAGACACGACAAATTTACGAGTATGCGAGGGTAAATAATTGCGGCGTTCGTAGGAGGATTTATTAAGGTTTGAAATACCCGTATAGCTGACCTCAGCCCGTGTTTCAGATGACGGCTTTCAGATGACGACATGAAGCACTCATACCCGTTGCGATCGTTGAAACATGAGTTACAAGTCGAGCCTAGAAACTCAAAAAGCTTTAGTTGAGTCCATATAAGGCGGACATATCGGTTATTCCACCGGCGCCGACACCGTCTCCATCCTAGATAGATGCTTTAGAAGTCGGCGTGACTGGTACCCGAAATTTGTTCCTTTAATCTGGGTGTAGTCTTCAATTTCAAGACCATATTGAGAGAAATAACGTCTATGGGGTATAGGGGCTGTTATTCATACAGATTTTAAGCATGCCAGAAGGTGTGGGACATGCTGTCAAACCCCAGGAACGAAGAGAACTATCAGCCTATTCCAGCAATATCGCACTGCGAGAAAAATTTAGAGGAGATAATTTTAATCCGGGAACTTTCCATAAAATACGGAACCAGGCACTAGCATTATCCCACCCATAGTAAGAGCCTCCCGTCAAAGAATGATGCACTAATAGACGAGATTGAATCGCTTGTACCTTATCTTCTTTCTATCTTTCTATCTTTCTTTCCTAGCTAGCCTCAGCACCTGCCTAGGTCCTAGCTAAAAAGCTTATAGTTTCGGGTAGTTGAAATTGATAATCGATTATTGTAGTAATGAGGAGTTGACTTTACATCCTGAAGCCCGCAGACAGTCGCAAGGGATAGTCAGCCCTGCGAGAGATCCGTGCGGGCCAAAGCCAAGGACCCATAAAAGCAAAAGTCCAATCATGCTATTGCCAATTACTTTGACATTATAACACTAAACCGAAAACGAAGACAGGAGGTGGAGGACTCCTTCACATAGCTCTACGCTCCAGGGAAGGGGAGATATCTAAAATTAGTAGACATTACAAGAGCAGAGAGAAGCGAAAGCGAAAGAAGAGGACGGTCAATTACTACACTCTTCATCCTCAGGACCTCGCTATATTATGAATAATTATAATGATGAGTATGAGTATGAGATTGGTGAGAAACTAGGAATGCACGTGAGATTGTGGGGGACGGGATGCCGGCAGAAATACTAACGACAAGCGCCCGCCGAGGTTATTTTCAGGGTTCTAATTGGCTAGGAGAAACCTTGGCTTCAGAACTTGCAGGGTCTCTTCTCAGTCAAACTCTTTAGAGCTTGACGCGAGCTACGACTTGTCCGCATTCACTAACCTCAACACAAAGATATCGTTTATATGCTTAGTATTATCTATCGCGTTTCGCTTCAAGCGGGAGCCGTTTTGGTGATTTTGACCAAGATTTGTATCTAGACTTTCAGACCCCAATGCCAAGGCTCGTATCCGAGTGCGGCTGATCCGCCTCAACTTTGGGAACCCCCCTTCACTCAGTTCTCATGCTTCTAAGGTTCCTGACGGCACGCACAGCTTCATATCATCGCTATTGCTTTTTCAGCAGTCTTTAATTGATTTCTTCTGTAGCTTGAATTGATTTGGAATCATGTCGCTCCCTCCAGCTCCCCCATACATCCCCCCGAGTGGGGCTCCTCAGTCGTCTCAGAGCGTTGGGCACGATCCACAGCAGCTTTCTCAGTATCAACCCACTGCTCCGAATTATGTTCCGCCTCACATGGCACATAAAAGCTCTGCAGGCCTGGGCTCAATGCTAAATCAGGCAGTCACTACCTCGAAACCAGTGTTAAATAAGCTTTCAAAAACCATTAGCTCAAAGCTCGGAAGCAAGCCGTCGTCCGCGACACCACAGCACTTGCAAAGCTATGCAAATTATCAGCAATACTACCAGCAAACCCAGCAGGGTCAGCAGACTCAGACTCAACAGTTTAGTCCACAACCATCACAGCAACAGTGGCAGCAAAGCCAGAATACCTACCCGAATCCGAGCCCACAGCAGTCGACCTTTTCTCAATCGAATTCCCAATCATCCTATGCCACGCCAACCTCGGGCTATTCAGGGCAAAGCGGCTATTTTCCCCAACAAATCCAGACCCCGCCGACACCGAACACGCAGACATCGTTTCAACAGAATGCACTAGGCTATAATCCGAGCCAGTTTACGCAAGGGCAGAATACAGGAAACTCGCCCCCCGGTCAATACAACCAAGGACAGTTTCAGTATGGGAAATATGAGCAGGGTCAACCTCAAGGAAATGGGGCTCAAGGACAACAGCAAACAGGTGTGATTGGAGGGGGACAGCCTCAAGCTCCCAGCGTTGACAATCCTGGCCCCGTTTCGTCTAACATCCCCACCACCGTCGCGGTCCACCCAAACCAGCAGCCAACCTCCATGCCCCCCACACCCGGTTCAGACCACGCAAATCTGGCTAATCAGAATGCATCCCCAGGTCCGCAACAAGCGCAACCGTTCAGCCCTACGCCCCCGCCACAGGCTTATGGTGCTACCCCCGCATTACCAGTGCACCCTAGCCAGCAACAGCAGCGATGGCAGACAATGTCTCCAAGTAGTCCGCAAGCGTCAAACCAAATCTCTTCTTCTAGTAGTCCATCGCCCCAGACGCCCAGCGCTCCGTACCAATCACCTCCAAATATTCAGTCACAAACGGGGCAGCAGTCGTATCCTACTCCCCCCCCTCAGAACACGGCCCCGCCTGCGGCTCTTACTGAGTTCATCGCTGAGTTACCTGCTGACATAGGTAAACTAAATCTCGGGGAAAGTTCACGGCCTAATGGAGATGTGTCTAGCGTCCCCCAATCCACTTCATATCAAGCCTATCAGCCTATGGCAGGGCAAAAGCAATCAAGCCCAGCGCCTGGATTTATTATCCCTCGACGAGCTGTGAGTGTTAGTAATATCCAGAGTCCCCTAGCCGATCCCTGGAGAATCGCGGACCCAGCGACCGAACTACCCACCAGAGAATTCTACATCATCGCAGACGTGATATTCGATGCTTTGGATAAAAAATTTGAGCCGCAGAGCACAGGCCTACTCGAGGCAAGCAAGCTTCTCCAATGCTGGAAAGCACAAGAACTAGGCGAAGAAGCTGCTCGTAAGTAAACGATATCGATATTCATGTTCGACTGAGGGCTCACAGAGATAGAACTTTTCTCATATAACAATTATACTGCGTTTGCTAAGCTATGGAGTCTGACGGGTATTCCTCATCTCTTGGTTCCCTGCCAGCCGACCTTGATGCCCATTTGGAATTTCCAAGCGCAGTCGCACTCCAAGGACATGGGAGTCCCGGCCGAGGGCACGCAACCGAATGCAACATACCCGGAATACATGCCTGCGCTGAATCGCGCGGGATGGTGCAAGTACTTGTTTGTTGAAGTCATCTGCGAGCCCGAATCGCTGGCCAAGATGCTGTCCCTGTTCTGCGTCGACACGTACAAGCCGGGCATCCTCAACCACCCAGACATTCAGAAACAGGACAGGAGCGAGGTGCCCGCGTTGACTGCAAGAGCAACCGCCACCCGTACTATGTTGAAGCGCGTCTTCCAAGAAGTGGCTGCGGCGATGCAGGCAGGCCAGAGTAGCGGAGTTGCACCCGAACAGCCAACCGCCAGGGGGATGACACCGCAGGAAGCGGCGTTGAGGATGCAAAACCTACAAATACAGAGCCAGACGAATGCGCAGGCAAATGCGATGATGATGAACGGGGGAACCAGCTTTGCGACTACGGCAGGGGGCTGGATCTCGAAGCCGGCATACTATTCCGTTTAAGTGTTTTAATTGTATCTTCGGAGCGTTTATTCCAGCTCCAGCTCCAGTGAACATAGTACAGGAAGGCAGGAAAGAAGGAAGATGTTTAATTGAATTCTATCAATGGTCAACGACAGACCAAGGTAACCTGCCACATACACCAGCCACCTTTATAGAATGAAGGCGGCTCCGAGGATACCCATAGCAGCTCTAAGGGTGTCTTTCCAAGGCACGTGCGTGGGTATTGCGCCCCCGGTAGAGGAGCTCGAGGGTGCAGACAATGCAGAGGACGCAGCTTCATCGGTGGGAGTGGTAGTAGTGGTAGGAGCTGTAACCGGGGTCGAGCCAGTGTTGGAAGTTGTCCCAGAGATAGAACTCGACGGGGAGCCCGTGATGGAAGATGTCCGAGAGACGGAACTTGACGGCGAACTAGAGCTACTAGCTGCGGAGGTGCTCGATGCCGTGCTCGGCGGTCTTGATGAAGATGTCGGCCGGTCGACGTAGGAGACGATGATATTGGCTGCGACGCACTGCGGCGCCACATTCCGGTCGTAGATGTTCATGAAGTTCCCGCTAGTACAGCGATACCAAACAGTTGAGCCCCCGAGAGCCAGTGAATTGTTCGCGCAGACAGAGAAGCCGCCCGTGTAGATGGCACCCGCCTGGGGCGGCGGGCCATCGAATTGGAACTGGTAGTTTGCGACAATGCTACCAATGCGGCCCGAATCGTCGCGCAGGACGCCGTCTTGCAGATTGAGCACAAAAGTGCCATTCACGGCCTCGGATGCACTCTCGCGTTTCCTCTTCGCAGAGAGCGCCAGGGTGCCAATAGTAAAATTCCCGTCCGCTGTGTCCACGCAGCCCTCTGGCGCCGACTCAGGGGGTGCTATTCCTACGGGGACAGTGTCGGCGAGCGAGTTGAAAGGCCAGAAGCTGAGACACAGCAGGACGAGGCGGGCGGTCTTCATTCTGGGGCATTGGAGGTAGCTGAGTGTCGTGCACGGGTGCCGGCGATGTAGAGGTAAGAATGGGTGGACAGCCAGATAGAAGTCAATAGAGATGTTGGGGGGTATAATGTGGTTTGGGCAGGATGGATATCGATGGGAATTTAAATTGGCCTGCGCAACGTCACTCAAGCCAGGCACAGGCACAAAACAAACCGGCGGCTGTCGATCTCCCCTCCCCAGATGGAAAAAGGAAAGCGCAAACGCGAAATCTTGGAATATCCCTGCCAGTGTCCGTGCCCCTGAGCCTTGTCGCGCCTGATTGGTTGACAACATATCATGCGGCTTGCTCGACACAACAGTCGACTCTCATTTCCCTGTTTCTTGCGCATTTCCAAAACCGCCCGTCACCATCCTTGGCGAATACGCCATGGGAGATGGAAGCAGCAATCTGCGTTCGCGCGCATTACGGTCGCCGGATCCCCATGGTAGAGAGCATTGTCGTCTAATTGTAGTTCTCCTGGGAGCTTTAAGTGTTACTAAGCATATTGAAGGGGACCGATACCTCCACACCACGGGAACTTCCATATTCAACGACGGCAAATGTGGGGATGATATTACTGCGGCAGCTTGAACAAATCCTATCGGTCACGGGCAAGTGTGCAGGAAGTTGATTGGGCGGACTGCATGGATGCATCCCCACACTGTTTCGAAGGCTTATGGCAGAAGACAAAGATATAATACACTACGAATCCCACCTCATCACATCTTTTCTCACAAGCATCCTGCTTCTTTGGGCCAACCCCCTCCCCCTTTTCTCCCGCGCGAAAGAGGGATTGTCTGGACCAAATGTGTCCATTATGTTACATGAGACAATTGCAATTGCCTCCCTGAACGATCGGCAGGAGCAGGATATTAATATACTATTTACATAATCAAGTGTAACGCTAGTTTAGCAGTACATAGGTAGCTTCTGCCAGTAGCTTCAACAATCAACTATTTTAGCCATTTCCTTTTCAGCACGTTACCAGTCTACAATGGCGACTTCAACCTCAAGCCTCCATTGGGCTCCAGCATCCCAAACCCGTTGAGCACCTGAACTTATACTACTGGATTATTGCTTTCCTAGTGTACAGTCATTTCGCCTATCAGGCGGAGACCAAACACTCTCCCTCTATTCTTACATATAGCCCAAAACGCTTCATACCATGAGGAAAAGCGCAACGGCTCAGCCGACGGCACCAAAGCTGATCGCCGTGACAGGGCCGTCCACCAGGCTTCTGAGGAGTCTGCACATGAGGACACGATTTCCCAGAATATTTCACTGGAGTTGTTCTTCGACCCGTCCGAGTATAACTACCATGACTCCAAGTTACTTAGACTTCTACGACGCATGGTCCATTAAGTAACTGTAGCGGGGCCAATGCTTTTTGTGACACGTTGAGCAAAGAGAAAACCTGAAAGCATCTCTCGCCCGGAAAAGTGAGTTCACAAGGAATCTTCGTATTCGTTCATCATTACTTGCCTAGCAGACAACAAAAAAAAGTTTACCCCTTGTAAACCCGAACGCTCTCATCAATTGTGGCAGTGCAATATCACGCAACCGGACTGCACATGTCAACCCGAAAGCTCTCATTCCTTATGCCGATGTTATGATAGGAGTGACAGAGAATCGCCATCTAGAATGAAAATCAACAGGAAATAATCACTCACCACGAAGCATGGTAACCTTTTTAATATCAACAGGAGCAGCTCCAGATTCCACAACGAAATCAAGCACGAGCATTGTGGTAATGGCTGGTACACTAGAGGCCAAGACAAGCTAATACACTTGCCAAAACATCTTAAATAAAATGATGGAGATTACCCCCAACAAGCTCGAGCAGCCGGCCAAGGACCCAAATAATTCTGGCTTGATACACGCCAACTGGCCTCAGGGGGAGCCAACGTCTTCCGCGGTCGACCTTTGTGAACACTTCTCGACACACTCCAATTAGGTAGTCTTCCGGAACCTGCGCGCGAAGTCCCGAATGATGAAGGACTTGCTGTTTCAGAGGCCGGAGAACAGCCTCGTAAGCGAAGCGTACGCAGACAAGAAATGTAACATGAAACGCACAAACAATCAGGAATACCGGAATTTAGGTATACATCATTTTAGCAACATCTGGTGCGAGACGGGCTGCATCAAAGAGACTACGAACAATTTCGTCGGATTGTATGGCTTTTCTAGGTACCATTCATATCGGAAACAGGCGGAAGACCCACCATGGAATCTTGACAAATTATTCATTGTAGAGACATCTTGCGCTGTTTATAAGCCCTACCCTAAATTTGGCTGTCTCCACAGGTCAATTAACTTGAACCCCTTCCAACCATCCCTCAAAATTCGCAGCCCGATCCTTCCCGTCTGTCGAGCGGAATGGTCCAGACCCGATAGCGGGTTCCCCTGTTCCTGCAGGAACAAATACGGATCCGAATTGGTGTTCTAACAGGCATCTAACTGGATCGGCGATGACAAGCACGAACAATACAACACCAGTAATGCTGAGAGGATCCCGCACCCTTCAGGTACGACTACCCCGCCGCATACATAATCAGCATGTGCAGAATTGTGTTCTGAGCCATCGCCCCGCCGGGCGCGATGACACACTAGTAGACATATAATAAGGGACACTAGTGGGATACTTGAACCACCTACAAAGGGTACTGGAAGAACTATGTTGAGAACAAGGGTCTATTGAACGATATTCCAATGAACGCTAATATATGCCGGATATGGAGTAAATGAAGCAAGGACTAGAGTCGTGGCCGTGATCATGATCGCCGGGACTTTAGTTATATCAATGGTGACTTGCAGCGTCGTGAGTGCGGTCAGTACACAAAAAATTCTAGAAGAAGGCATGCGAGAAGGGGAAGAAGATTTGCAATTACCCCTACTGGAGAGATCCCCCTTTTGTAGAGGCCTGCGATAAACATCGTGGTCCGGCATGGTGGGTGTAATATTTAGTGGGTAGAGTTTTGTATATATATATATTGTGGTGAGAGGCGAATCCTGTCTCAGGGAGGGAGATGAGGAGCTGAACTGGCTGATTTAAGATGGCCAGCGGGCCATATTTATGTACATGAAAAAGGGGTATATCAGCTGATATCCAGCGTGATATCCAGCGTGATATCGACCGTGATATCGTACGTCGATATCTGATACAGCTCGGCAGACTAGCCAAAATTCCCATAACATATATATACTTGGATTTTTGATTCTGACTTTACAAATTTATTTATTGTAGGATATTCCTTATACACAACCAATTGTACGTCGTACGGTCAAGACAACGTTTCAAGCTAAGCTGCCTCATATACGTCTTAATTTGAAAAAGATAAAGTTTGCTGTTGAGAATTGAGTCATTTTAGCTATTATAGAAATTAGAGAGATTCAAAATGACTTCGTTTGAGAACGTAAAGCTTCTCAGCCAGAGTTTCGATCGAAGTATGAGAGTTGTAAAAGGGAATCTATTGTGATGCTACGATGTCTAGAACGGATATAGTGTCGCTTAGTGAAGATGTTAACCTGTTCATATCGCAAATATTCCGCTAATAGGTCTCCTTGGAGTATACGAAGCTCGCTTCGTTTCCAAGATGGCGGATAGACAGCGTTTGAGAGCAATCACGCCCACATCAAGCCAGGCTGGTTATCTTCGCCTCGCCATGTCCAAAATTCTCGCCCCTCTGACCACAATCAACACTTTACCGTAAGAGTGAATGCTTCTTATCGATGACCCAATCGACTCTGATAAACTAGAACAAAGCATTCTTCCTACTCGAACAAATAACGAACCCCACAAACTCACTAGCACTCACAATCAAGCGACACCGAAGCCCAAGCACCATGCCTCCATTACAATCTCCATCGAAAATTGCAGCTCTGGCCACTCGGGATGGAAGTATTATACACGCCTCCACCGAAGTAGTCATAAAAACAAAACCCGCCAATCAATCACACTGCACCCAGCATCAAATCACGCCCCCAAGACGCCCAGCCGCGATTCCGAGTCTTCAAACCGCACTCATCGCATCCTCGACGACACATTTCCTGCACGCAACGCTGTACCGCATCGTCGAATCTCTCTGCTCATCCATCTCCTTAACCTGCACTTGAACAGAACCGATCCCAATACCCCCACACCCCGCTTCCCTCTCCATAGTAATCTCCAGACCAAAACACTGCACGACCGCAGAGAAACGAGGGGGTGCGCGTCTCCAGCCCGGCCCAGCCCAGCTCAGCTCAGCCATGGAACGTGATTCAGCGCGCCACGGTCTGCGCTATCTCTTCGTGCGCCCTGATAAGCCAACAACCACTGAGGGAGAGGGGAAGAAAGATGATTAAGTACGGACGGGCGGGGAGGCGGTACGGGATTGGCAACGTGATGCATTTCCATAGAGTTAAGACTTTTTCTGGGCGTCCTGGATCACATTCCACATTGCCAATGTAACGGCGCAAGTGCAATCATAGTAGGTAGGTAACGATAATGACGGATTCACACATGGTATCATCTTTAAAACGCCTAAACCTTTCCAACCATAAGCCAGCCACCCAAATGTGCACATCACATCATCCCATCTCCGTATATAATATATGTATAGGGCCCTCAGTATCCGCGCCTAGAAATGCTTCGTAGGAACTGCCTCCCCAATCCCCGCATTCCCCTTAGCATCCCCACCACCCTGCATAACCTCCTCATCATAGTTACTCGCACTATCATTCGCATACGCGACACTCATTTCGCGAATCTCGTCTCCGACCTCCAACCACGTCTCGCTAGTCGCCGGGACTGGGAAAACCTTGCATAAACCCCAGTAAGCAGCTGCCGCAATAATGAAACCGCAGAAGTAATTAAGGTCGTAGATCCTCCGCGCTCCAATGGGAACTTCGCGACCAATGGCGCCGGCAAACCCAACGACGTTGATCAGGATGCCGGCAATGTATGCAGCGTAGCCACGAAGCGAGAAGCCAAGTGTGTAGTAGTATGGTCCCGTCTTCTTTCCCGAGTAAAGCTCCTTAACCTCAAGATATCCCTTGCGTACGAAATAGTAGTCTGACACCATGACCCCCGCAATAGATGATAGGAAGACGGAGTAGGCGGATAGGTAGGTAGTGAAGCTGTTGGCGGAAGAAAGAAGGTGCCACGGGCACATGACCAAACCGACAAGTGCGCAAACGTAACCGCCGCGCCGGATATTGATGAAGCGCGGAGCTAGGGCTGTCATATCTGTACCGGCAGAGACTGAGTTTGCTGCGATGTTAGTTCCAAGCTGGGCGAGAGTAAACGCGGTCGCGATGACGAAGACGCCGAAGCGCTGGCCGGAGCCACCTTCCTCGAGGAACGCCTCTAGGAGATCCAGGGGGTTCCAGATCGGATCACCACCGAAGATAACGGTTGATGACGAGGACACGATGATACCAATGAATGAAGTTACGGCAAAGCCGATGGGGATAGTGAATAGTTGTGACCAGAGCGCATCTCGAGGCTTCCGGGCGAAACGAGCAAAATCGGGGTCGTTAACAATCAAAGTAGCGAAGTTTGCGATCGACGACATAGTGCCTTGGACCATCAACCAACCAAGCTCGGAACCATGCAACTTGCCTGGCTGATGAACAATAGGTCCAATGCCCTTAGCACGAACGATTGCCCAGATGAAAAAGGCAAGACCGGCTGTAGGGACGAAGTAGGCCTTGACGGTGAACAAATGTCGGATCTTGTGTACTGGGAACCAGATAGCGGGGAGAGACCCGGCCCAGAAGAGGAAGAATGACACGAAGTCGACTGTGTTGGTTCCTGAGTTTGGAATGCCGTTGTGAATGTTGTCCTATACTACAATTAGAGCCAGCTGAGGAGGTGGCTTTCAACAAGTACTTACGGGTCGCCAGTCGTTCCAGATACTGCGGATCATGAGATAGACACAGGTTCCGCCAATCCAGGCTTGGACACCGTACCAGATGCATGCCATTGCAGCCCGGTTGAAGACGGGCCAGAGCGCACCCCAGATGCCGAAAGAGGAACGAGAAACGACTGGGAAGGATATGTGGTACGTAGCACCGATTCGGCCGGTCAAGCAGACAAACATAGCTGCAATAGAGTACCCGAGCTGCAAATTGTCAATTTTACTACTTCTTGGTGGCCAGGAGCAGCTGAAAACAGAAGGCACGTGCCCCTGAAATTCACAGCGGTGATAATAGAAAGGAACGCACCCAAACGCAGATCCATGACTGCCACCATGCGAGGCCAAGCGTGATGTCTATGAGGTATCAACTATCGCTCATTCAGACTCTGTTCGATAAGGCCGCTTACAGCTAGAGCTAATCATCCATGTATTGATGTTGAAGGAATCGGCTTTGGGGAGCCATTAGCCCAGATCATCTTCATGGGAGAAGATCAGGGAAAGCAAACTTACCGACCCAAAAGCCGACAAAGTTCCACGCACCCCATTGCCTTCGCTCGGGCTCGACGGGCTTCAGATCGTGGTTGTACAGCATAAGCTGTGCGGTGGTGAGGCCTGGCTCCGACTCGCAGGCCAGCTTCTCGGCCCAATAGCCAATTTTGGAATTCTTGACCTTTTCCATGATAGTGATGAAGAACCACTCCTCGTCAGATGAGTGAAAGATGGAGAAGGTAGCTACGGGCCTTATGAATGTTGTGCGGCTAGATGATGCGGTTGTTGGGTTAGGATCCCGGCAAGAATGGTTATGACGTGGGGGCTCCTCCGAAGCGAAGGACCCTGGTCGTGAGGACGAATGCCTCTCGATCAGTAGCGGCTGCCGTTCAGGATCCGTGGTGGCGGCTTCGGCTCCAGGACTCGGGCTCGAGTCGACTGAAGCTCTTGACGACGGCGGTGAGAAGGCGAGAAGCTCGATGCTGCCTGCGGCCTCATCTGGGGCACGGGCAGACATGCCATCTATATACTGTCTCTAGAGGACAGGCGCTGAAAGACGGGGAAGCAAATAGTAATGCTTGGTTCGGGTTGGCCCGATTACGGGGGCGCCAGTAGTGCGGCGGCTGCCATGCGCGTGCTACCAGCGTAGATCCGTGTTTCCAGCCTTATCAGATAGCCGGCGATGAGTCTGATGGTAGTCTTCAGAGTTTTCGTCTCTGGAGGCCGAAATGGAGGGCCAAGGCGACTGAGCAACAGCGTGTGAGTGGACCCTGTGACATGCGCAGGTGCGTTATCAGGGAGTGTGGACGGGGAGCGGCAAGGCCGAGAGGGGATGCAGAGCGTGACGACAGGGAGACAGCAACATGACGCTGGCGGCCACGGGCGAGGCGTGCTGCCAAGGCTTGTTGCACCAAGGCTTGACCTTCGAGATACGATGTCGGCTTGCGGCGTTTTGGCTTCTAATCGCTCGCCGTTGACTCGATGGGATCACATAACAAGCAAACCGCACAAGAAGCGGCTCTTTATCTCTCTCAACGCTCCGTTGCTGGGGTTGCATTTTGCGATGCTTTCCCGACTCGCTTAAGGATTCCCATGTTGCCCGCCTTCCCCGATCGGGGCTAGCAAGGATCGCGAAGCTGGGCCGTTCCCCGGTCGGGACTAGCGGCGCCGCGGCAGGAGAGATAAAGCCAGTGTGGGGTTCTCCACTCGCGCAACGGGCCACTCAGCGTCGCCCAGCGCCCAGCATCTTTACTCGATACCTTCACCAAACCGTTGCCGAAACATCGAATCGCCACTACTGTCACTGTCGTGGCCGGACATCAGAACTACTTATGGTACCTCCCTTTTTCCCGTGCAACCCGACTGCACGGCCATGCCCACAGTCTTGGACGTGGTATTTCTCCGCGCATATGAATGCCCTTTTTGACCCTAGGCCGTTCCATCTATCTACAAATATACACGCTTCCAAGGCGAATATTCGGCGTTAACCCCGGCAAGATTGCATCCGGCTGGAACTAGTTCAGCTCCAACGCTGGTTCACTGTATGCAGCACATGTGCGCCTGCGCCCTTATCGGTCCCGGCTCCAATCACTCGGCCCGGTCATTCAGCATGCTCTGCTATTAGTGCTCCTCATCTCGATGCATCGTGATGCATTTCCTTTTGCGTCTTGCTTTTTCCTCATGGTCACCCGCATGCAGCATGCCTCACGCTAACTCCTCTGGCGAGTCTTTTTCCCCAGATTCGTGCGCATGGACACCTAGTCCGGAGCCGAGACAGCTTAGCCCTGGCTGGCCGTGGAGCGAAGAAGCTTTTCTAGAGCATGATTGGGTGCACGTGCAATTTCTCTTCGTCTTTACTATCTTCAGCTCTTTAGGATCAAAGGAATTTGAACTCGGTAGTATCCCTTCTGTTGGCCGCGGAGGGCAATGCGAACACTTTCCGATCTCGGGCTAGTAATGCATTGCAGATGTTTGCTCTTATGGGGTCTTATCTCAGTTCGACCGTACACTACTCAAATTCAGCTGTCTGCTTGAAGCCAAATGGCCAAAAAAAAACCCCCCCCAAATTTTATTTTTTTAAATTTTGACAAGCAAGCATAAGGCAGGTGGGTGAAGAAACTTTTTGCGCGCGTTATGTTGGGCTTGATAGCTGGACCGCCATCTTGGCACTGTAGTTCTCAGGAGCCTCTATCAGGAGCTGCTTTTGCCTCCTGGCCGCTCAGACATGTTCCTGGGGATGGATAGTAGGAGCGGATCGATCGATTTCGGCACGCACAGTCTGCACTAGATCATTAATTAGATCGTAGTATTCGACTTCTCTTACTGCGGATCTCTCTTCTCGAGAAGGTCTTCCGCTGATCTTGTCCTTTCATAGTCTGGCGCGAGTATATAGTAGAGTTGATCTGCACATACGATATAGGCAGTAGCTCGTAGTAAGACTTGACGTCGAAAGAGGGTTTGCTCTGTGTTAGGTTGTCCTTTCTGCCGTCTTGCGAGCCAAGACCATGTACCTGTGTGTCCATCTCCCAGTATCATCTGTCACAAAGATAGCCATTTCTCTCAAAATATAGAATAGTTAGGTAGACATCTACTGCCATCCAAGCAGTTGCGGATTTCTGACAAGCTATATCACGCTAAGTACTATCAAGAGTATTCCGCCGACTCCTTTCCCTTGGATCTCGCTTTCCCAGTAATGCTTGCAGCGCTTGAATCAAGGCCATGTTATCGTACCGAACAAACTCCTCGCCCTCGATCCTCCTTCCGTACACATTAATCGTTTGGATACCCAACTCCGCCAGCTCTTCCTTGTCTACCCTCGGAGTACCAGGACCCTTTAAATGGATTAAGTGCGTGACGTAGGACTTGTACTCAGATTTAGCCAGCGAAGATGCAACACCAACTGTCCCACGTGACTCAGCACAAGCCTTTGCAATAGCGGCGACGAAGTCAAGCGCCGAAAAGGGGTGGGACCGCGGGCCAGTCTCGCGGTCGTTGGTGGAGTTCAAGACCAAGATCCGAAACCGGATTGAGGGATTTGCGATTGCTTCACCGACGCCTCTGAGAATCAACGAGGGGATTATGGAAGTATACAGGGAGCCAATGCTGTATATTACTGCTTGTGCGTCGCCTAGTGCTTCGAGGACGCGGGGGTTTGCGGCGAGTCGAATCTCCTGGCCATATGGATTGATGTACCACAATCGCTCGATCCGTGCGGGTAAGTCTTCTTCATCTGCTTTCGAAAATGAGATATATTGTTTCCGTAGTGTTGGTAATGATCCGGGAAGATTGGCATCCTCGATTCCATCGTGGTACTCTGTTTCTTCGTGCTGAGATGGAATGACAGAATTTTCTAGAGCCGTGGTGACTGAGGGATGAGAAATAGAGTTCTGGCCAGTAATTTTTGTGCCATCGGCGAGACCAGCAGATATATGGTGCGTAAAGTTGGTATTGATGGCGGGAAGAACTGAAGTGTGTGAGGGAACCGAGCAAATGCTCGAGAGAAGGTAGATTGCGGACTCAAAGGAGCCCGTAAAAAGCCGGGCACTAGTGGATAGCTATTGTTAGGCAGGGTAAAGGAGAACTACAGGAGTGTGGATGGAGGTATTGCAAAAAGATGTGAAGAAGCATATTGTAGGTATTGAAGCACGAGATGTCTGAAATCGGTAGAAGAGTAGGAGTTCCTTACCCAGTCAAAAATAGGTTTCCAATGCTCGCACTTGAGAAATCGAAAGTGGAACTCGGGCGTAGCCGTTTCAATATCTCAAAGTTAATTAGATTGAGAATCGAGCGAATGAGCTCTTTCTTAGCCGTCGAGATATTAGCCCATAGTGCATGATCGGCTTCTATAATCTGTAGCCACTCTTGTTTGGCATTGAACCTTTCTTTTGGGAGTCTATGATTAAAGAAAACCTTGATTGCGGCCTTTTCGCTGTCGTCATGATCGGGGTCGTCCGGAATTAGTCGGACGAGACGGCCTGATAAGAGTAAGCAAATATTCTACATCCATATATGGGACAAGCGAAGGAGAAATATATATCTTCTACATACTCCGCACATCACCGATCCCTGTACGCTGTTAGCTTATGGGCATCAGAAGTGAATGCCCAGCGATGTACCTGGGCCCCCGAACACCCGTATCAACTCGGAAGAGCTGCCTCCATTATCCGAAATCGGAATGACATAGCTCAAGGTGCACCTATTACTTTCTCTAATAGACTTGAATACGTCTACGAGATTATTGGCGGCGCTACCGCCAGAGAAAACAGCGATACCCTGCGGCTTGGCGTTGTTCGCAGCTGAAGCTTGTGAGAGGGTTGGCAGGGATTCAGACATGATGGGGGTGATCAGACAACGGATAGACCGCGGAGAATCTGAAATTGATGTAGCCTAGGCCATTGCAGAAGTTGACATGTTGTCTTTTTGATCGCATCGAAAGGGGTGTTAGGCTGTGAAAGAGTCATAAAAGTAGGCCACCAGGGAGTTTCCCGATTCGGCGAAGAGCTGTAACTGGTGTCCGGGACCTGTGCACTATGTCACAATACGTACTTTATAATACCACGGCAAGAACACGATGAACTGTTGATATTGATACAGATTTGCATGATGACTTTGATGGTTTGAGAAATATGAATAGAATCGAGTCCCCGCCTTGCAGAAGAGAAGTGAAAAATATAGTATCGCTCTCCTCTTGACCATGCATATGCTCCCAGCGATGTCCATCTCCATCTCAAAGCCCACAGATGGCTGCAGCTAGATGCGAGTCGAATTCCATAATGAACTGTCCCAAATTACCGGCATCACGATCTTCAGTCTCCCTCAGCAGATCCCCAACGATTCCGCATATCCATCTAGTGCTCTCCTGCCGCATCCTCACGCTCCTTCCTCCGCGCCCGCTTCTCGAGCAATGCATCTCGTCGGTCGGTTAACATCTTGTACTGTCGTTCTTCGACGCCCATGAGCCAATAGCCGAAGCTACCGCCGATAGTAGCAAAGACCGGGTAGACCCAGAGCGACTCCTTGTTGAAAAGCGGTCGCATTTCAAGGCCGAGCTGGTAAAGTCGCACACCGACGGCTGTTGCAATTGCAGACACTTATTAGCCATCGCTCGTGAGACAGTGGTGGGGATGCGGGAGTAGTGAGAGATTTACCGAAGCCGCTCCAGAAGAGAACTTTGTGAACCATTGCGAGAAAAGTTGTAACTGAAGGGGTCGCGTCGGAGAAGGCTGGATGTGTGCGAACGCCGCAATTGAGGTACGGGCAGTATATACCGCGATCTCAAAAGGGGGTGGAGGGGTTTGTGTGGCGCGAGGTCGAATTCTGTTCGCCCAGGTGGGTTGGGTCCTCGTCAGGTGAAGTCCCTAGCATCATCAGAGCTCTGCCGCAGCGGATCACGTGAATGCCAAGATACGGAGCGACCTTCAATTACCTAAGGGAGGGAGGCTAGCACCTTTGTCACGTGATATATTTAGTAATCGATTGGCAGCCAATGGCCATCTGCAGAGCTAGTCACATGGTTAACTTAGTAATCAGGATTATTGTTGATTTCGTTCTGCTTTCTAATATTTTGAAGGAGAATGTTTACCCCCCCATCTAACAAATACTGATGAAAATCACTTAAGGTAGATAAGGATTAGGATTAAAGTCGTCTCGCTGAGAGTTGAATACAATATTCTTGACGTGGCATGAATCTGCTGTTTCTACAATGCCACAAAGAATTTATTCCTTACATTCGTGGGTCAATCCCGGATTAGGTGCCAACTTTAAAGGTATCCTATACAGAGTCCTTTATCTTTATGCAAGTGGTCATATTATAGTAAATCTCAGGATCTTGCGGAAATAGTTTAAATACTTTTGTAGTTCTAAGAGCAAGTTAATTCTACAATTTATTTTCACTTACTATTTTACATCTACACCTTCCTCAATCACAAAATAAATGCTAAATCTGAAATCCTAAAAGAACACTACGATATCGAAAACATCCTCGAGGCTATGGAAGTCGGCCTTGACGATGCTAAATCATCTCCTCATCCACCACTCAATCAGTGAGTCTCTATCACACTACCATACGAAGCTCCTGAGCGCTGTCATCTGCCTTCTATTGAGGAAATAGAAGAGTGGATGCAGGCTAACTTACTCACGCGGCCAGGAGGATCATGCTCAGTCTGAGTGGTTGGAAAATATGTTGTCAAACGAGGATTTCATCCAAATATCTGACAGATGGGAATTAATAACCCCTTCCCTTGAACTATATTGACAGTCAGCGGGAAGCAAAGACCTACTGTTTCTACAGAAGACTCACAGGTCCTGATACTCAAGCTATATGCCGCTTACATTTAACCAAAAGAACCCCATGACGTCTACTATATTATCGTAGAACATATAGAAGACAATACCTTCATCGGAGACTGTTGGCAAGATCTTGGTTTTGAGGTATAGAGGATGATTTGTTTAAAACTTTCGGAGAAATTTCGATTCCTGCGGTCCGTTCCATCGAAAGGCTATTACGGTCGAGTTCATTACTAAGGCTGGTCTCCTCAACTCGTTCTCCTTTTCCCCGCTGTAAGAATATGTGTGGCACCTATGATGCCTTTGAGAATTTTATTTCAGCTGCGTATACGATTGCTGAACTATGTATAGCAGATAGAACCTTGCCAATTGAATATCATCTTCTAGAGCCGGAATTCTTATCGTAGTTCAAACCGATATTAGGTAGATCGGGAGGTTACAAGCCTGTACTTACTCGCATGGGTCCAGATCCGAGAAAATCATTGTTCTACCAACCGAAGAAGACGGTGGGATGATCGTGGATTGAGAAGCTGTCATTATTGACTGGGACACCCTTGCGTGGTTTCCAGCCTATCTGCAACCGGAGGCTTTCTATGAACGTTTCCGTCCTAAGACTCCTACAGAACTTCGAAAAGATTTTAAGAAGTGGCAAAATCATATAAGTGCTACCTTTGAGGAACCTTATACCGAAGAGATGGATTTCCTAGTTATGAATTTCTTTGAGGCGCATTTTGAGCCTCTCTAGACCATTAGATGATCTTAAGTTTCAGAGACAACATTGCCACTTAACAACAACATCATAGATGTCTGTAACGTCCCTCCATGGGTGGCGGAAAACCACTTGTACTGGGACACATAAGGAGTACTTTAACTTCAAGCGACTATAACTCTGCACACACGTCAAGCTTTACTATGGCAATGTACAATAGCGTGCTATGGCTAATGCCCCTCCCTGCGTAGTGAGAATTCCCCCGTGTCGAGAAGAATCAGTGGTACCTTGACTTTAAGCAATCAAAAATCTGTGCATACAGCAATGTTCGCCGCGTTTTCATGTAAATTATGAAATATAGCTATGCCTCAATATTTAAGACTCCTTATACCTTAAAACTAATTTTGCATTATCGCCTTCGTGCCTAACTTATAGAAAGCCACCTTTCTAGGATAATAGTAATTATTAAATACAGAACTACCGTCTATCCCTGCATGACGAAAACCTGCCAGCGTTTTTTCTCGTAACAACGCCGACATCACTCGAGAGGCGAACATCATCTCGGAATAGAAGTCTTAAGTCCTACACTTTATCTATACTTCATGTCCACTATAGTAAACTCCTGCTTAGCCTGTAATACCATAATTCGCTGAAGGCATACATAATGATGTCGCTTCAGACAGCCTAGGATCTACTAGAAAGTTCCTAAATCCCACCTAAATTCTCGTTCAGCTGAAGATAAATTAGAAGGATTATATACCGAGCGAAGAATCTGAATACTGAATCTCATTGCGCTTCAGCGGGGACTCATACCTTATTAAGCCGGAACTGGCAAACTAGAGCTCCACTTTCGGATAGGAAAGTGGAACCGGGACAGCTATAATGTCGAATGACTATATTAGCTACTTAAATGACTAGTTAACATAATTTAGGGTTTAGCTGTAAGACTAACACTTATTTTAAGCGTAACTTACACGAACACTTACATCTGTCCCCAATTACATTCCTAACCATGCGCGCTCTTATTCATGTAATACACGCTGGTTAAGTAACTCTAGATAATAGATTGTAGAACAATAGCTGTATGATTTTATGTACTATAGTAAATATATATAAAATTCTATAACTTCAGAGAGAACTTCGAGCTTCTCATATCTATCTTCGCCAGCCTACGTGATGGCTTTGATCCTTTGCTTATATGCATGCTTACGACGTCAATATCTGGCATCATAGAAGGGCGAATTGATCCTGCTCTTGCGGCGCAAGCATTTGGAAATAGTGTCGCGAGCGAAGAGTTGGATGATCTCCTCCTAAAACCGTGATGAATGCAGCACATGCTCTTTCGTTTAGAGCGATAGAAATGGCATTGCGATGTTGATTTGCAAGGAGGTGAGCAAAGCCGTACACACTCGCTAGGGTGTCTGGATGCTCTGGCCCAAGCACCTTCTCTCCGCGCCAGCGTCTGCCTGTTCATTAATTCCGCCTCCTCGTACTTGCCTAGACGCCCCAGAACTCCCGCCAAGTTGCTCAGACTCGTCAGCCTATCTGGATGCTCTGGCCTAAGCACCTTCTTTCTCCGCACCAGTGTCTGCCTGTTCATCGATTCCGCCTCCTCGTACTTGCCTTGGCGGCCCAGCACTCCCGCCAAGTTGCTCATGCTCTTAAGCGTAAAAGGATGCTCTGGCCCAAGTACTCTCTCTCCAAGCGCCAGCGTCTGCCTATTCATCAATTCCGCCTCCTCGTACTTGCCTTGGCGTCCTAGCACAAGCGCTAAGTTGCTCATGCTCATCAGCGTGTCTGGATGCTCTAGCCCAAGCACCTTCTTTCTCCGCGCTAGCGTCTGCCTGTTCATTGATTCCGCCTCCTCGTACTTGCCTTGGCTGTCCAGTACTCCCGCCAAGTTGCTCACGCTCGTTAGCGTATCTGGATGCTCTGGCCCAAGTACCTTCTCTCCAAGCGCCAGCGTCTGCCTATTCATCAATTCCGCCTCCTCGTACTTGCCTTGGCTATCTAGCACTCCCACCAAGTTGCTTATGCTCGTTAGCATGAAAGGATGCTCTGGCCCAAGCACCTTCTCTCCAAGTGCTAGCGACTGCCTATTCATCGATTCTGCCTCGTACTTGCTTTGGTGCCCCAGCACTCCCGCCAAATTGCTCATGGTCGTTAGCGTGAAAGGATGCTCTGGCCCAAGTACCTTCTCTCCAAGCGCCAGCGTCTGCCTATTCATCGATTCCGCCTCCTCGTATTTGCTTCGGCGCCCCAGCACAAGCGCCAAGTTGCTCATGCTCGTCAGCGTGTCTGGATGCTCTGGCCCAAGTACCTTCTCTCTTCGCACCAGCGTCTGCCTGTTCATTGATTCCGCCTCCTCGTACTTGCCCTGGCGCCCCAGCACAAGTGCTAAGTTGCTCATGCTCGTCAGTGTGAAAGGATGCTCTAGCCCAAGTACCTTCTCTCCAAGCGCCAGCGTCTTCCTGTTTATTGATTCTGCCTCCTCGTACTTGCCTTGGTGTCCAAGCACAAGCGCCAGGTTGCTCATGCTCGTCAGTGTGTCTGGATGCTCTGATCCAAGTACTTTTTCTCTCCGCGCCAGTGTCTGCCTGTTCATTGATTCTGCCTCCTCATACTTGCCTTGGCTGTCCAGCACTCCCGCTAAGTTGCTCATGCTCGCCAGCGTGTCTGGATGCTCTCGCCCAAGTACTTTTTCTCCAAGCGCCAGCGTCTGCCTATTCATCAATTCCGCCTCCTTGTACTTGCCTTGGCAGTCTAGCACTCCCGCTAAGTTACTCATGCTCGTCAGCGTTAAAGGATGCTCTGGCCCAAGCACCTTCTCTCCAAGCGCCAACGTCTGTCTATTCATTGATTCCGCCTCCTTGTACTTGCCTAGGCGCCCTAGCACTCCCGCCAAGTTACTCACGCTCGTCAGCGTGAAAGGATGCTCTGGCCCAAGTACCTTCTCTCCAAGCGCCAGCGTTTGTCTATTCATCGATTCTGCCTCCTTGTACTTGCCTTGGCTGTCCAGCACTCCCGCCAAGTTGCTCATAGTCGTCAGCGTGGAAGGATGCTCCTTCCCTAAGCATTTTTCTCTAATTATAAGAACTTGTCGGTGCATAGTCTCTGCGGCTGAATACTGTCCTAGGCTGTCTTTACATCGTCCCACTTGATCTAGAATCGAAGCCTTCATCGTATCGTCTAGTGTACCGTCCAATGCAGCCACGTGAATTGCATGAGGGAGGTACGCCGTCCACACCTCCTTCCCGTCATGCCAACCGTACGGGATAAGATTCTGAAGTCGAGCCGCCGCCTTATATGTCCAAGTCGTCCATTCGCCATGTTCTTTCAGCCACCATATAGACGCCATTTGTACGAGTCGATGAATGTTAAAGAACTTCTCTACTAGTAACCGGTGCGGAACTCTTTGGCCCTCCGTAATAAACTCATACCCTTTCAGCGTCCCAATCGCTTTGACTTGTTGCAGAGGGTCTCCAGAAGGTAGCAGCGACTGAGGAATATTAACCCGATCAATACACGACATGAACGATAGATAATCCGCTGCAAATGGATCTTGCTTAAGAATCTGATCAAAGGAGATATACCACGTTTTGGCGATGGTACTCTCCATCTCTCGATACCTGCTGGGGTCTTCGAAATGCTCGCTGAAGAGTTGAATTTCCATATTCGGTTGCCTGAACAAGGAAATGTATTCTGATATCGATGTCCCGTTGCAGTTGATGAAGGCGGTTGCCTGAACAATAGCAAGCGGTAGGTGTGCGAGTAATCTGAGTAGTTCGTCAACGGCTGCCTCTTCTTCAAGCAGCGCTTTCTCCCACAAACGCTGCGCCATCAGCTGCCTAGCTTCAATCCTATCCATGTCATCGAGCTTGATGACATTGCTCTGTGTTAGGTCTTCAGCTACCCTTCGGCTTCGTGTGGTGAAGATGATCTTGCCTCTCTCGCTGCGCGGAAGATAGTCGTTCAGTCGGCTAGACCTAGAGTCGCTATCAGATCCGCTCAGAAGAATACTAGCATCGTCGGCATTATCGACTATCATTAACCAGTCGCCCGAGCTGGCTGAGTCCAGTTTTTTCTTAATAAGCTGCTTAACATCTGCATTATCATCTGTGATCCCCGGTAAGCGGAGGAGGATACCGATGTCGCGATACGCAAGCTCAAAGCTCTCTCGGCTAATAGCAGGCACCCAGAACACTTGATACTTGGCGTCTCTTGCTATCGCACGATATGCATATTCTAGCGCGAGGGCAGACTTCCCACAGCCTCCTAGTCCGAATATTGTTATGCGTTGATGGGAGTTTTGGCGGCAAAGAAGCTTCTCGAGCGACCGGAGCTGATCTTCTCGACCGACAAAGAATTCATTTCTAGAAAAGGGTAGTAGCGAGGACACTATATCATGTTAGTGCACAAAACACGTCCTTGCGATGTTGCCGCCTCCAACATACCAGGCAGATCCTGTATGTCATTCCTGTCTCGCCATTCCTTCCCTCCTAAACGCCGTTGTATCTCCTCTTTAAGTCGTGATAATGCATATTCTTCTCCCTCCCCATACATAAGTGGTATACAGACCGTAAATATCCCTTGTAAACAATATACTTTGTCTTCTTCTATCGTTGTCTTGCGCCTAGCCCCCCAGTCCATTCGTTCCTCAATACTGAACTCGGAGAGATGTCGTCCCCTTAGTGCTTCACTAGGGATGTGAGTAATCTCATGGATCTCTTGCTCTAGCGATATTTTAGTGCCTAATCGCTTGCCTGTATCGGAGAAGAATTCAACCGTGGCCGGCGCTAGTAGCTCCTGCAACGTCCAGCCTCGGGTGAACCACCTACTCCGTCGAAAGGCTCCTTCCCAGGTTATCCGGTAGGTTTTAATATCAATAACCTCACTTGGTACATGGACATCTGATAGGTATACGTAGCACTTGGTTGCACGCTGGTACCAGTGGAACATACATCGAATAGCGGTGCTGAGCTCAACGCTAGTAGACTTATCAATACAACAGGTATCTACCCAGAAATACTGGAGGCCATCCTGAGCAGCTCTTTCTCCACAGAAGCGTATTTTAGTATAGCCAGCCTTGTTCTTACCTGTGCCAGCCACTAGCTCATTATATGTAACTTCTTCGCCGTCGGTCCAAGTGTGGGAGAGTATGGCATACGAAGGAATGTCGTCGGTATTAAAAGTAACTAGTTCGAAGTCGTCGCCCGACTTTCGTCTCAGAAGGCGCATTTTAACGTGCACAAATTCTCCGAACTACGGAGGATACAGAGGTCTCGATCGTCGCGTATAAGGTACGCAAGTAGGACAGTAAACAACGTTGTCACGAATGCTTCGAGAAGCCAAAGATCTTCCCCAGCAGGCTGAGAAATCGTGTTATTCCATGGTATCGTATATTGTTAGAGTATAGCTGAGGCTCGATAACACAAGGGCGCAGTGTAGCCTTCGCCGTGCTAAGTGTGATGGAGATGACCTCCTTAGTTTTCGGCTTTACACGTGATCAGGCGCTTAGCGCCTTGGCAGCCTACATAAACCCATCTTCTCTCCGTAGCTTGAATATACCTTGAAGCTCTCCGTTCATCGAAGTGTCTTGATGACGGGCGGCAAGTCTCGCCATAGCCTGTTCAGTCATACTGGGGACTCCCGCATCAAGCGACCGCCAGCACTAAATTACAGCTATCTATAGATTGTCAACTGAAGCTGCTGGGCGTTTAGATCACCACACCAGCACAATTATCTCGAAGATACAGTTTGTTTTCTTGGGATAAAATCTTTGCAATACTATCTATAGTAGTATGAATTTTGGATGCGATATACGAATTTCTTGATGAACACGAGAACGTCCAGAGTGACGCTCTCATCAACGTCAACGATAAATAAAGTTTATGATCCAATGCTACTACTCCGAGAATATATGTGCTTCAGAATTGCTGTTGGCCTGTCGTGCTGGAGGATACTGGCCGGGTTTTCATTGCACAGTGATTTTCGCTTCCACCAAGCGCTCGCCCAACCTGTCAGGTATATTATCACATGGCTCTCTTCATCTTAAAGAGGTCTTGCACGTTCTGATTTCATCCGCAACGTCCTTGGTCATTCAATAATATCTTCTAATGACTACAATATAGAAACCTTTTGTACCTCAAAGTCAAAGGGAACTATCACCCATAGCAAAGGCAGGAAGATGGCGTATTTCGACTCTAGAAAGCCGTCCTTCACCCTAAAAGTGAGAGACCCTCCAACGGGTCCGCTACTGGGTTCTTGTATCTTGGAGGAAGGAATAGAGTATATGTTAGGCTACCATTGGGACGCCATTGAGCAACAGAAGTGGCGGGAATTCAAGGACAAGAATGACCTTCCTGACCTTATTTCTGGGTTAGTAGGCGCTATTGATGAGAGCCTGCCTTGTATAGTAGATGAGAAGGACTACTTGAAGCAGAATTGGCGCAACGAATACCACTTTCTCCTCATATACGGCCTTGGTATCCACAAAGAGGAAGATCGCGCAGAGGGTCGATCAATTCTGCGCGCCTTTAAGAGCAAGGATACCTTCAATGGGACATCCGGAGATGACGAATTTAGCCTTGAAGGCCATCAATATGAATATCTTTTTCCACCACACGTTGCATGCACTTCTCGTTAGCCATTAACGGAATGCTACCGTCTAGCTCCGAGTCATATCACTGTTGTCAAACTTTGCCTTTCGTCACGGAAGAATCCCAGACTCAACATCCCGCCTATTTTCATTCATGCTCCGCACAGGATCTCGTGCTAGGTTATGTAATTGACTCTGATTTACCCATAAGTTCCTAGAAGTTCTCTATTGATTTGGTTGGTCTAATAATTTGAATGGGGTGTCTCATTGTTTTGGCTCAGCCTGACGTCAACATTATTACACATAAACACAATATCGTCAATCTTAGCCCTACTATGTGTCACTTTCATAGTTAATATAGGTAGGGATCGTTAAATGTATAGAAAAATACCAGCAAGTGAAAAAACAAGGTGCGCCAAGTCTCGCTAATGTAGCGTGATACAGGCTTGGCGGCTACTTCTAGCAGCTCTGCCCGTGGCCTGTACCACGTGGACCGTGGTGCTAGCTGGATCACGTGCGAGAAGGAACCTCACGTCTGCTACAACCGCCTCTATCCAACAACTCACGATACCCGGAACGGCAAACGAGGGCTGATCGATACTTGCTAGGTGGCACGACTGCCCCGGAGAACAGCTATTCGCAGTGCCGCTGCGTCGCGCCCAGCCGCCAATCGCATCCTCAGCTCGACTCGGCAATCCGTCGATGCAATCGCCGTCCCCTGCATCTCTTTCGGTGACCACGACCGCCCTGTTCTCCCTCGACCTGGCAACAGCGCATGCCCAAACACCCACACCGTCATGGCTGAGGTCGGCCACAAGCATCCCTCTCTTGACGGCGACAGCCATGGAGGTCCACGGCGTAAGTTAAAGGTGACAGAGCTTCCCATTTCCCAGGGAAAGCGGGCCGCCATCGACAACCTCCTGCATACCTTCAAGAAGGATGGCCAATACGACATCATGCGCAAGCAGGTATTCACACAATTTGAAACAGATGTAAGCGCTCACTTCGTGTCATCTCCCTGCGAACAAGTCCCATTAATGTATCACTGTACAGGACGCCAAATCCGCTCTACTGTCCTCCTTAGAAGAGCTCGTCGACCACGAGACAGACCGAGACCCTTCGTTGCTCTCCAAGGACCCTGGAATGGCCGCGACGCTGATTGGCGGTGCTGCTGACCGCAACGAAATATACAAGAATGTCACCATTGCCCTGGAAGCTATGATTGATAATGTCTTTGAATCTCAGGGCGCCGAAAGGATGTGGGACTACAGGGTTAAAGAGGTTGGCAAGGAAGCTGCCGCTGAGGAACAAAGGCGTGGAAGCAAGACCGACGAAGAGTATGCCCAAGAGGCGGAAATCAGGCGACAAATGCGAACCAAGGCAAGGGAGAAGCGGCTCGAAGAAGAGCGTGAGAAGGAAAAGGAAGAGAAAGCCAGGAGAGAAGAGAGACGACGTCGTGAAAAGGAGGAAGCCGAAGCCCGTGAAATGGCTCGTCAAGAGGAGCTTGACAAGAGGCGCAAGGAACAAGAGGAGCGTGAAGAAGAGGAAAAGGAACGGCGACGCCAAGACCGTGAGCGGATTGAAAAGGAACGTGAAGAAAGACGCGAACGCAGAAAGCGCGAGGATGAAGAATGGGAAGCCGAGCGCGAAGCACGAATAAAGCGGGAACGTGAACGAGATCGTGAGCGTGAGCGGGAGAGGGAGAGAGAATGGAATCGAGACCGCCCACGCGATAGGGATAGTGACCGCTATCGAGATCGCGAGTACGACCGGTACAGAGGAAGGAGTCGTAGTAGGAGTCCTGATCGAGGCCGGGACCGAGACCGACGCAGAACTCCTACTCCAGAGCCCATCAAACCTATTGCCCTAGAAGACGTCAAGGTTGATGATGAAGAGGCATTAAAAGCCCTTCTCCAGGAAAGCGAAGAGATGAAGAAAGCCCGACAAAGACCTGCTCTTGAGCGATCTGAGTCTCTCGAACCGCCCATGCGCAAAGCACTTGCTCCAAAGTCACTCGTTCCCCGAGACCCGGCTACTGCCTGGCTTACCAAACTTGATCATAAATCGCGGTCCCCTATTAGCAAATCACCGGTGAAATCGGATACCAGGACTGTCACTCCGTCAGCTCCCGCACCAACACCACCTGCTTCTACTATAAAGAATGGAGATACCCTGATGGAGGACGTGCTGCCTATGGAAGGGTCGGGCGAAAAGGAGACTTCTAGATCAAGGTGGGACACCGCTCCATCGAAAAATGAAGACAAGAGTCGGGCCCGTTCAAGATCTCGTAGTATCGATCGAAGTTCTACCATCAGAAAACGTAGTAGAAGCCGGTCTCGTTCACGTGCAAGCCGGTATGATGACAGGCGCTCATTTCGCCGAGACGACGACCGCAGGTCCAGACGAGAGGATGATAGGCGCTCCTATAGAACTCGCGATGATAGTCGAGGCCGGGATAGGGATGATCGAGATTCTCGACGTTCTCGCCGCGACGATAAAATCCGCAGCCCATCCCGAGAGACATACTCAAGTCGTAGGAAAGCTCGCCAGGATTCCCGTAGTGTGTCCCCCTACGACCGACGTGACAGAGATCGAGACAGGTACCGATCACGCTCTCGCTCACGCTCTCGCCGCAGACATCGCGACCGCACCCCCCCTCGTCGCCGCTTCCGATCCCGGTCTAGAAGCCCGGACGGAATCGATCGCTATGTGCCCGGCGGAACCTCGCGACGTGAAAGCAGTCGCGACAGGAACCGGGATAGCGGCAGAGGCTATAGGATTAGAGATGAGAGAGACAACAGACGGTATCTTGGTTCTGATCGCTACTTACCTGAGAGACAACGGGCTGAATATGATGATAGGGACCGTGATCGAGATCGACGGAGACGCGACCGCAGTCGATCGAGGAGCCGGAGTCGGAGTCGGAGTCGGAGTCGAAGGAGATAGATCTCCCACTTCCCTTTCAACCAGGTTATTACCCCCCTCCCCTTTTTTTATAAGGTCGGGGCGGCCGAAACATGATTTCCTTCTTTCCTCGATCTTTTTAATGCGAACGATATACTACGAGCACGACACCGACAGAATTTTACGGTTCATTTTCAGAGCATTCATGGGCATTTCTGGCCCAATACGCTTGCACTTAACAGCTTCTAATCTTCTACGTGTGGGGAATCATGTTGGACAAATGCATCATATTATCATGGAAATCATAGGACTGGGTTTTCCTTTTGCATGATATCCCTTTTCGATGTATCCATGGAGGGTCGATTTGATTTCATGATATAGCGAGATTCTTAATGTGTATTATCATTATTATGAGCTACGGCTCATTGTATAATGAATCTAATCCTTTTGGATGATTGTTGTGCGCTTGAGAATACTCTTGCCCAGCGGAAGCCTTCCTCACTGTGCCTGATTAGAGTATTCGAATACAGGCTGCCGAGAATGACTCCCTATCCTCAGTATCTTATAGCCTTTGCCTACTTCAGGATTCAAGATTGACATATTATAAAATCCATTGACGGGTTGAATTACTTGCAACCGGGAGGTTCTCGGTTAAGACCTATTGAAAGCAGGTAGCAAGGCCGGCCCGCATACCCAAAAACCGGGCCCACATATCACGCCCTTCTCATTACCTCTTTCCATCATCTATCCGCCGCCACGACCTAGAATCTCCTCCCTCTCCAGTACATCCGGCTTGAACTTAATTAGAAACACAGTCTTTCCGGGCCACATCTTGGCTCCATCCTGATCGCCCACGCTATGCGCGGTAACGCCCTCGGTCGCGAAACCCGCTCCATCACACACCCCCTCGATGATCCCGGCCACGTATGCCGCACAGTTCAACTGGCTCATTTCCCGCGGCAGCGATATGTATTGGTTGACCAAGGGCTCGTTGTCGTACAGCATGTACTGTCCCGGGTCGGATTCGGAGCGCTCGAGCGCATCGGCGGGGCGGCCGAAAAGATGCCGCCATAGCGTTTGCGCGATGAATTGCAGAAGGGGGAGAATGCGGGTGGGGCGGATGGAAGCGAGTGGGTTGCTGGAGCGGGAGAGGAGGAGGTCGAGTAAGCGGAGACCGAGGGGGTAGCCTTGGTTGTTTAACCTATCATCTTGTCAGCATCCGACTGCATGTGAGAGAAGCTGTTCAGGAGCGGGGGATTGAGGGAACGGAAATTGGAGAGGCACACACCGTTTCTCGAGGTCGTTTACGTCTCTTACTCGCCGCTGCGCGTAGGATATCATTTCGATGAATAGGTAGGCGAATGCGGCGCGGCTGAGCTCTGCGTTCTTGCTGCGGTTTAGGTTTCGGTCGTATATGGTCTTTTTGTTTGATGGGTAGCGCAATCCGCTCCCCTGGCTCGGTGTCCCGCTCATAATTGGTGATTGGGATTCCGCCGGTTTCAACGAAAGACGTGGGGTTTGGTTGTTAGAGGTTACTTAGGCACTAGTGCAAATACAGTTGGCCCGATGGTGGAGAAGCGTAATATGACGAGGAGATCAAGCTCCGAGATTGCAGTCGCGGTCCGGATTGGGCAGAGCGCAGGATTCTCATGGAAGGTGGGGTGTGCCGTTGAAGCATAGTAGACGTTCGAAGCTGTTGACCGCGTGGGAAGTGGTGGTGGAAGCGGGCCGGTGGAGCGTGCACGCTTAGCCGGTTTCGGGAAGGGCTTGCCAAGAATTGCGACTACACCTCATACTTTTTGCCTATTCTAAAATGTAAAATTAATACTTTATTATTATAAAAATCTGTTGTTAATTCTAACTACTTAAATTAGAATATTGTTAGCTGAGAGCCGAGCAGGTATAAAGCTGGCCAGGAAAGAAAGCAAGAAAGACGATGAAGTATTCAGCTCTACAGAGCGCCGTACGAACTCTATTGCCCTCTGTCCATCGCATCTACACTATGAGCCTGCGATCCCACTTCGCCCATGCTATCGTCACCCTGTTAGCTATTCTCCAATTGTTGATGTACACTGCTGATAGGGGATTGAACAAGTCGTTGGAGGCCTGTTACCGGCGAAAGCCAGCGACGGGACAGAGTGGCAGTTCAAGGTTTTGCTATATTTGGCTCAGGCACTTTCACGTTGGGCTGATATGGAGAGTGTGTATTATCGCTTCATTCATTGGTGTCATTGCATGGCGAAGGAGGCTAAGTTTGTGAGGTTGTGCAGTTCGAAGCTGGCACACGTGAGAAGGTGTGAGGGAACTTAAGGCGTCGTACTTGTGGTGGGTGGCTTTCACTTGTCTTAATTTCCTTGCGAAGTATTAATTCTTTGCCCTAGCTCAGTTTATCTAGCTTTTGTTGTCCCTGGAAATAGCAGGCCTTTACGCTGGGAGGTGGATCGATCTTTGTATCGGTCACAGAATTCAGAAGGACGATTTGTTGTAAAAGAAATGTCATTTGGTCATTGTCTTCTGTAGATTGGCCTCACTCCTAAATGGGACCACCTATGCCAGATTATCCAGTGGAAAGGTCAAAAATTAATCGAACCCCACAGAACCTCTTCTAATCTATTCTCCTACAGTTTCCACTAAGTAATTGGTGACACCAAAACTCCTATTTCTCTAACAAAACTCAGGAAGGCCCTTCGCATCAAGAGCGTGCAGACCCTATCACTCAGTGCTGTTGTAGCTAGCCTGAGCATGCCGACATATATTCAGCAACCCACGTTTGGAAACCCATCCGTCATGCTCAGCTCCAGTCTCCGTAACGCCAAGTTCACGATCAACTCTGCCCCACCATTTATTGCTGTCGGCGTAGATATCCGCCCCAATCCTAATCTTTTTCCTCTCATCCTCAACAAGCTCGGAACCTGGCACTACTACCTCTTTTGGCTTCTTCCACTGCTTATACCACCTCTCGAGCTCATCGGTAATCTTCATTTGGTTCGAATCAAACACTATGACCAGCTTCCTGAAATCAGCGCGGTCGATCTTGAATTCGATCGGTACAACAACAGTAGTCTCATCCGCCTCCGTTCCATCCTCACGCAAATGTGGACGCCCGCATCTCTCAACTTCCAGCTCTACGCGAAGTTCCTCAGAGATCTTCTTCTGCTCCTCATATGCGGCGAGTGCATCGTTACGCTCCTTCCTCATCTTGCGCTCGGAAGCCAACCGCTGGTTCTTGTCGTGCACGGCCGACTTCGCCTTCTCCTCTTCATGCTTGGCTGCATTCTTGGCCTGGCGAAAATTCTTCTTTGCGCCTTTGAGCTTCCTCGACTTTCCGGCGCTCTCTTCGTTTAGGACGACGTTTTCTCGTTTGGAAGCCCGCAAGGTGTTCTTTAGATCCGCATTCTCAGTCCGCAGTCGAGTATATTCACGCTCCAGGTAGTTTAGTCGAGCAACGACGTCTACCGGCAGATGGAGGTCGGCATAAGCGCTTCCTCTAAAGCTTCTGTGTGCGTCAAAAGTCGTCCCATATGCCTTGGCCTTCGCCTTCCAATTATCTCGGTCTTGTACGAGTGAGTCAGTGATCGACTTCTCGAGGTCCGAACACAGAACTTGGGTGTCGTCTTTCCCAAGCACCTCAGCCACCGCCCCATCTTCCTCGCTCAGGAATAGACCGCTGGCGAAAGTACCATTCTCGCTTTCGGTATCCGAACATTCGGTTGAGGTGCGATATCCATACATAGTGCTTGAGCGCCTGCGGACAGGTACTGATTTGCATGAGTCGGGAAACGCCTCAAGGCGCTCTGTGTCGAACAGCGAGGCTAGATTGTACTCCATCTGCGAAGTGTTATCCCAGATATTCCCTAACGATAGATAAACAATACCTTGCCTTGATCAACCATCTATAGTGGAAGAGAAAGATAGAGGTGAAGGTTGCGGGGGTGAGATGGCAGGTATAATAGGCGGTGACGCCACAACAACGCGTTAGCACGTGACGCATGCTAGGTATATAATCTACGCTATGCGTATAAGAAGGCGGACCCCAACCTTGTGAGAGTAGAAGAAACCCATCTATACCTCTTTCGAGTACCGTATACGTACTACTCTCCGCACTCCCCCAGGCCTTATACCTCAATCTCGTTGCTCTAGATCCTATTACCGCGCTCTCTTGACCTCCCTGTCCACGCCACAACACTTAAACACCACTTCCTTCAAGGATCCACCTTGGTCCTTGTAAGTTATTAACTTCACAAATATATCTATCCCTTACTTCCCTACGGCTATTGTAGTACCTTTAAGCGACTAGGCTATTATGCTATCCAAGAATGAGACAGAGTTTCCATTTCCGCCCCCCTTTTCCCCTTCTCCCCTTTTTTTTTAATATTATTTTTTCTTTGAGAGAGAGAAAAAGAGACTAAGATATCTCGAACACATGGCTTGCGGATGACGAATACTTCATGTGCGCGCGACAGAAGATGTAAATAAGAGAGACACAGAGAGAGACAGTTTGCACTACTTGATTCGAATACGGCTAGGAGCTCTGGGACGGGAAAGTCGTATTCGGGCAAAATATCCGAGTTGTGGAAAGGGGTATAGGGATTGGGGGGTTGGAGAAGAGGTAAAGTGCAGCGGGCAGGAGCTGTGATAGAGAATGTTTTTGAAGGGGAAGGAGGAGATGAATTCATTGAAAGAGGATGGATAGGGAGATATATCGCTACCCGGGTACGGTAGCTAGAGGTGGAAGACGCTAGACATCGTGCAAAGAGAGAACGAGGAGCAAGGAATTGCACAGCTGATATCCAGACTCAAACGCTAGCGATCCCCAAGGATCCCCGCAAATGTCTAAACGAAGCCTTCAAGGTTAGACTCGCCTCGCCGAAACCCTTTGTCAAAAGCCAGTGGGAATAAGAAAGGGTGATGAGCAGACAGCTCGCGTGTCGAACCGCCTGGTCTCCGAGAGCTAAGGGTTCAGTTTGCACAGCGAAGAATGAAGTGAACGAGGTTATATGTCGCCCGTTGAATTACCGAGGGGAGTATAGAGTGACGCACGCCAAACATAAAACAAACCAGGATGCAGTCAGATATGGTAAAGTCAAGCGAATAATTAATGTATTACAACTCCTAGGAATTTTCATGTGAATGTTGCCTCAGCCCCAGCCCCAGCCCCAGCAGCTCATCACACCTTCAACCTGCCAAAATTAACGGCACGCACGGCCCCCAAATGCCTCTTATTCCTATCTAAACCGTTCCTACTCCGGCAACGCCAGCAGCGCAAACATCCCCCCCATAACCGGCCTCGCCTTAAAATCGATCCCAGGCTGCATCCCCGTCCGCGGCTCATACAGATCCGTAAACGGCCTACTTGACGGCGTCTCATTGACCCACCTGGCCAACGCCGAAACAAACATATCACGCGTCTCGTCCGAAGCGATGGCGGCGCAGAACACTTCCCAATCAGACTTCGTGTAGGACTGCCTAGTATCGAGTGGCACACCGTACGGTTGCGCTATTGTGGGGTAGAATTGGGATTGTTGGTCGTAGACGGATTGCGGGACAAGGTTCGTGGACAGGAGGCGGTCGTTGTAGAGGTTGTAGAGAAGTCCTGTTACAGATTAGTATAGCGTTCATCCTCCGATAAACTGGAGTCTGGGTTTCGAAATGGCGAGGCTCAAAGGTTATTATTAAACCGGGATTCTAATTGCGACGATTCAATTCATACTAAACGTTATGTTTAGAGAATTGTGGGGGGGTAGGAAAGTCAACATACCATGCGTCGTCCAGTTATTATAGTTAAGGATACTATGCGGTGGCTCGTCGTTGTGGTTAATCCCTAGCTCCATCCACTTATCCATATATTCATGCGCGATATCCGTAAAGTTCTGCGCATCGGCATCCTCGCCGACGAGCCTGGAGATCAGGGACATGGCTTCCAGGCCAATGATCCCCTTGATAGCGAGATTCGTCTGGTTACTACAAAAAGATATGTAAGCAAGTAAGTGGTGAAATGGAAGATGGGCCAACTAACGCAAGATGTCCGGCAAAGTCATCCGTGGAGAGCTGCTCGGCGGGATACAAGCTATCGAGTGCCAGATAGTCGGCCCATTGCCGCAGAATGGGGTAGTGCTGCTTAAGGTACTCTGTGTTGCCTGATCGTTGTGCGTACGTTAGAACCATTATAATATTATTCCCACACTCTTCCAACGGCATGTGCTCATCATTCCCATCAGGATGCCCTGTCGCATTCGGGTAATGGGTGCCGAGGTCATGGATAGCGAACTTGTTTGGATAATGCCCGGATTCCTGGTTCTCAAAGTGCGGGTCGAGCATCAGTCTCACAAGCTCCGGGTTTAGGTAGTAGAAAATGGGGGATGCTGGGTAGATGACATCGACTGTTTGGGTATTTCCATTGGATGAGATTTCCTTAAGGAACAAGAAATGCTTGTCTTCTGTCCCGACAAGTTGAGTGGCTCCGAATGCCTGACGGGCCGCAAGTGATGTGAGAGTGAGATAGTCTTCGCCGGCAGCATTAACTGAGTCGGCAGCAATTTTCTCGTCAAGCTCGAGCGAGAGACGGCTGGATTCAGAGTAGTCCTTGTGGAAGAATGAGAGCTAGAAAATAGTTAGCTTGGTCATACTGCCCTGAAGCTGGTGTAGTGCATGTTTCAAACGGGCGAAAGCGAGAAACTAAACAGCTAGTTGTGACTTACAGCAGCGAGATCGTCATCAAAGTAGCTCTTCCAAAAAGATGGCAGTGTGGACAATCCATCTTTTCCAAGGAACTGAATTGCCTCTTCCTGGCAAAGCCCAATCGTGAAGAGATTGGACGTAGTAGCTCCAGAGACCACGGAGCCAAGATCAACCGCATAACCAAACACTGGCCAATCCGAGCTGATTGCGCGGTAATCTTCATCGGCAGAGTTGTCTAGTGTCCCGCTCGTAGCGAACCTACCCCGAACGTCGCTATCGGCGCCGGATTGGTGAGTCAATCCTTCCATTGCATCCGTGGCATAATATATATTGCCCCACTCGGCTCGGTCACGAACTTCACTAAACATCTGCTGGTTCTGCTTCCAAACTCGATGGTACTGAACATCGCCCGTGGTTTCAAATTCCCATTGTGCGACTGCCCCAAGATCTCCCGAGACCCATTCGGCAGAGATATCTGAATAGAGCTGCACGTCGTGGTCGGAACCATCCAGTGAGGAGACTTCGACGTGCAAGTACGAAAAGATCAGTGATTGGCGCTTGAGGTCAGTTGGAGTGAGTGGGGAGAGGAATGTGGCCTTCAATGAGACTTTGTCATCGACTTCGATCGTAAAAATACTTCGAGTGGACGTGTACTCGAACGTGGTTTGGTTGGCTGTGTCGATATCTCGTGGTGCACCCATCCAGGTAAATGTGTTTCCGTCAACTCGAATTAACCCCGTCCATCCTGTGATCTGCCCGGTGTAGAAAGATGGCCATTGTCCTGGAAGATAACCACCATTCCCCCCATTACTCCCAGCCGGAAACCAAGTACTAAGATACGGACTCTTGACAGCCAAAGGCAACGAAGGAGGCCGTGCTGGGCTAAAAGTCGATTGCGCTGCTACAAAGTTGAGTAGAGATCCAACGAGCGCGCCTAGGCAAGGAAGAGGATGCATGGTTAACGATGGGGGAGGGGGGGGGGACTCCTGGAGCTAATGAATGGATGCTGGATGGGTCCTGGAAGCCTAACTTCTACATACTTATAGATAACTGCGAGCGTCAGGACCCGCTCGCGGTAAACCCTGCTCGGAAGGAGCTGTAGGCGACGGGGGCTCCATGGAAGGATAGGCACGAGCCACATGATGTGTGTGTAAGGAACGATCGTCCCTTAGTACTACCCTTGCATTAAACTATGCTAGTGAGTCTACCTTAAGGCTTTGCGCCGGCTTCAGCATGTAAAATCGACACCTTGCCATCATATAACCCAACTATTGATTCCAACTACACGAAATTGGAAGGTTACCAGACCAGCTAAAACCCAAGTAGGTACCAAAGCCGGTTAGGAGAGGAAAGAAACATGATGAGGTCTTTCGGCCTGATAAACGCTGTAAGGTAACGATGAAAGATTGGCACATGGCAGTGTTGAGATCCACTAGCATCATACGACGAATGCTTCTCGTATGCAATCCTAGAAGGGTATGCTTAGGCCGAGTCGAGGCCGTCAAGGCTAACTACGTATAGTCCTGACTTGTGATCTTGAATGTGATAACCACTAGCGGGCCGCTCATAGGTCAAAAACGCCCAGAGTTAAGCTATACTGCAGGGAAACCAGTGGTAAATCGCAAGTTCGATTGGTCCTTTTGACAGCCAATAGGGCCTACCGGCAGGTGTTGTTAGGCTTGAAATGCCAACCTCGAATTCGTTTCCGAGGTAAGTTTACTTTGAAAAATAATGCCTTGATAAGTGACAATTAGCGGGGTTCGCGGAAAATTGGCTTCGTGGAGTTGAATGCAAATGCATGCACGGCGGCCATGCATGTATAGCGAGAAAATCTAGGATCCACTGGTGCGGAGACTTCTCAGATTACGGTTGGCCTGATCACGCAGTCCTGCCTCGACTCATGACTCGTCGCGGCCAAGGCTGCCTGCAAAAGTTGGGGTCGAAAAATAACTGGTCGGGGGCTATACTTGGAAACCATTCTCCTTAGACATCATTATAGCCACCATGAAACCACCGGGAGTAACGGAAATCAGTATGGAGGGAATAGGAAGCTTGGAAAGGATTTGGCAGCTCCCCTATAGTTTCAAATAAACTGGTGCATGGAGAGATGCCTGGGAAATCCTAGGTTGGGATCTATATTTTCGTGGCGGCGTATGACAAAAGGTGAGCTGTATAATGCATTAAGCAGCATAGAAAACAGGTTGAGCGCCATGTACGACCCCGCTATCAAGATTCCGTGGTGTTGAAAAATAGGGATCGGGAAAATACTTACATGATGCGCCAATAACAAGAATTTCCGAGTTACTCTAACGAGGCTTGCTTCGCAGTTGCGGCTTGCTATCCACGAAGAAGGCAGTCGGTTCTGGGCAATGAAGGCTGGGGTAGAGAGGTAGTGGTGACGGGGGATGGAAAATTGATGCTTTAGCTTCCAGTTTGAGCAACTACTTACGTACCCCACACCCTCAACCGCCTACAACCTTGTGAGCATGCCGAATGCTCAGCTGCGGCCCAAATATATTGAAGTAACATTCTCGAATGCTGCCTTCCTATTC